>OX438602.1:339274-601321 GCA_949316135.1 Choreutis nemorana | reverse complement strand
GTTTTTAGTTTATTTTGGATAGTGTTATGCCATTGACGACCTCGGTGGCGCTGTGGTGTAAACAGCCGAATGCTACGCTAGAGGTTTCGAGTTCGAAGCCCGGCGGGGCGGGACTTTGTGTTATTTGCATGACGCATTGTTTAGATTACCGATCTTGGATGTAGTATTCTTATCTATGTAGTAAATACCATATCGTTGCTTAGTTCTTGTGACACAAGTTCTTACGATACTTACTGCAGGGCTGAGTCAATGTGTGTATCGTGATGTCGTTATTATTATTATTACTATCGATCGGGCAACGCCCGTGAACCTTATAAAACAATCCATATACACGCTCACGGGCGCTAGCGGCCGTTCACGGCGAGGATATTGGAGCCGGAATTAAGCGATAAAGCCCATTGTTGATATTGTTTTAAATTACCGCTTACAACCCTGAAAATACCGCTTAAAGTACTAAATCTGAGAGCTTTATTACTTTTAATTCGCTAACATTTCTGAGAGAACTTTTCTTAATTTTTCAAGATGGCCGCTCAATCAGTCAGGATCACTGACAGTTCATTTCCGAAATTAGTAGCAAATCTACAAATTGACGTATCCACCATATTTACATTCGAATTCAATATAACGAAATCGGCAATACGTTATATTTTTAAACTTTAACTGGTGTTTTAATACTTGGCGTTGCAGTTACGATCGTGTTGCATTGTTGTGGATTTGTTATGAAAACTGTCTGTCAACCATGAGTTTGCATAGTTTTCAGCACGTTAGGTAACACAGAACAATACCCTGAATTACGAGGGCGGGTCAATAAGTCCGTGACTTCTTGAATTTCTGACCTCTTTACTGAAAAAGCAACACTACTCTTGTCAACAGGCATCTGTCAGTTGACTCCTATCAAAATTTGAACCTGCTGCGTCAGTTAGTTTGTGTTTGACAGCTATCTTGATCAGACTACCCAGTAATTTGAGGAAAAAATTTAAAAAAGGGAATTTCGTGTGCTTATTGAGCATTATTTTTTGCGAAAAAAAAAACCATTACCGAGACCAAGGCTAAGCTTGATAAATACTATGGTGACTCTGCATCATCGATTTCAATGGTAAAAAAATGGTTTACTGAATTTCGTTGTGGCAGTACAAGCACTGAAGATGCCGAACGTCCTGGACGCCCAGTTGAGGTCTCTACCCCCGAAACAATCGAAAAAATTCACGATATGGTGTTGGCCGACCGAAGATTGAAAGTGCAAGAGTTTGTGGAAACCGTAGGGATCTATCAGGGCTCAGTGGTTTCAATTTTGAATGATCACTTGGGCATGAGAAAGCTTTCCGCAAGATGGGTGCCTCGTTTGCTCACAGTCGACCACAAACGCAATAGTGTAACAACTTCACAGGAAGGTTTGGCGTTGTTTAATCGCAATATGGAGGAGTTTCTGCGCCGTTTTGTAAGCGTGGACGAAACATGGATCCATCACAACACACCAGAGACCAAACAACAGTCAAAACAGTGGGTTTCTAAGGGTAAATCGACGCCAAAGAAGGCCAAGGTCAGACAATAAAGTTATGGCGACTGTTTTTTGGGATGCACGTGGAATAATCCACATTGACTACCTTCAAAAGGGAAGAACAATCTATGGGGAATATTATGCCAACTTATTGGACCGCTTCAATTACGATTTGAAAAAAAACTGACCTCATTTGGCCAAGAAAAACGTTCTTTTCCACCAAGACAATGCAAGGGTGCACACATGTGCAGTTGCCATGGCAAAAATCCATGAATTGAATTGCTCCCTCATCCGCCCTATTCTCCACATTTGGCTCCGAGTGACTACTTCTTGTTTCCAAACCTGAAGAAATGGCTTGGTGGAAAAAGATTTGACTCCAATGATGAAGTCATCTCGCAAACAAAGGCCTATTTTGAGGACCTCGACAAATCATATTTTTTGGAAGGGAAAAAAAAATTGGAGAAGCGTCGGACAAAGTGTACAGAGCTCAAGGGAGACTACGTTGAAAAATAAAATGATTTATTTATCAAAAAATCTGTATTTTATTCCAAAAATCACGGACTTATTGACCCGCCCTCGTAGTATGAGCAATCGTAGTTTGCGAAGATATAAACTATTTTTTTCCTTAGCAGCTTTACCGTAACTTTAACGTGGCTATCGTTCCCTATACAATCGATCAGACTGTATAGTCTTCAAGACAACACAAGATGAAAAGCATAGGCACGACCGCCATACATACATACGTACATACGAGCCTGACCTAGTCCAGGCCCGGTCAGGTACAAAGTTACTGCGGTCACAAGCGACAATTGAAGGTTAAAGTCATGGTAGGCAAATCAGTATCTTGACGGTTGTTTTTTGAAGCAGATCTGGAGATCTTTTCTAATCCAAGGTCGACATTAGACCGGTTCTTAATGCATTCAGTTCATCATGGATGACACATCACTTCTTATTCACAACAGTTTTAAGACCGAAAATAGCGCATCTCCGTAGCTGAGTAAAATTTATAATCAGTTTATTGTTTTATGCTTGTGTCAGGTTTAACAGATTCATCTCAATAGAACTGAAAATAAAGATTTAAATGTTAACATTAATCTTTGTTTATTGTTATATTATTTCTTTTGTATGTGTAATAAGTTACTAAAATATTGTAATGAAATACTTTTTCCGCGTGTTTTTTTTTTTTGCAAAATATAGCCAAAGTTCACTCTGAAAGTTCATTGGATGCTAAACATTGGTGAAAGTTTGTCTGAAATCGGGTGAGTAGTTTCGAAAACCTCTTAACATATTTATTAAACAAACAAAGAAAATACTAGTATAGAGATCTAAAACAAAGAGACAACTCCCTTTTCTCACAAAAAAAAAACAATGAAATATTAATAACCGCATCACGACACACTTTGACTCGGCCCTGCAGTAAGTATCGTAAGAACTTGTGTCACAGGAACTAAGCAACGATATAGAACAAACTACATAGATAAGAATACTACATCCATAACCAGAAAGCGTAAAAATGCGTCTTGCAAATAAAAGTTCCGCCCCCACCGGGATTCGAACCCAGAACCTCTAGCGTAGCAGTAGGCTAACACCACCGCGCCACAGAGGTCGTCTTACAGTAAATTAATTAAACATTTTAATAAAGTTTAAACCCAAAATAAATTCATACACAAGAAGATATATTAAATTCGTCTCATGAACTTCCTATGCGGAAAGACATTGGAGGCAATCATTGCCTAATTAGTAATTATGGCATTGGTACCATACGAGTTTCCTTGATGTATAAGAAAACCTGTTTATTCAAGAGTTCAAAGTCAAAGTTAAAGTTTACTAGACAGCTTACTGACGGGTAAGTTTTAGGGTTCCGCACCCAAAGTATGAAAAATGTTTTGATATGTATGCTGTTGGTGTACCAAAATAAATAAAATAAAAATAAGACCCTATTGCTAAGCCTCCGCTGTCCGTCCGTCCGTCGGTCAGCCTGCTGTATCTCATGAACCACAATAGCTAGACTCATGTAATTTTCAAATTATGTCTATTATCTACTATTGTCGCTATAACAGCAAAGATTAAAAACGCAAGTAATTAAAACTTAAAACTATATTAATACTAATAATAATAATAACCACATCACGACACACACATTGACTCAGCCCTGCAGTAAGTATCGTAAGAACTTGTGTCACAGGAACTAAACACCGCTATGGTATATACTACATAGATAAGAATACTACAACCTAGACCGCTAAGCGAAACAACGCGTCTTGCAAATAACACCAAGTCCGGCCCCCGCCGGGATTCGAACCCGGAACCTCTAGCGTAGCATTCGGGTGGTTACACCACTGCCCTACCGAGGTCGTCAAACCAAAATACGTGTTTTTTCGACATATTTGACTAGTTTTTCTTTTACGGAATTATCTAAAAATATAATCTTGTACGGAACCCTTCACGTGTTCAACTAATACTTGGCCAATTTTTTATACGTATATTAATCCGTAGTTATACAGAAATCAAACATGACACAAAGTACAATTGAATTTCATAATATTAATATTGTTTGAATGTGCATTTGTATTGTTAATTTTATATATATATTTTAGTTTCATTCTGTTTCAGTATAAGTGGTCAATCATTAAAAAAGCAAAAAAAATATGGCCAAATAAAAAAGATTTGCGACCAAACGAAAACTTTAGCTATTTCTAGTCTAAACCGTCTTTTGGTATGCTGCATGTATATGCATGCTTTAGCTGATTGTTAAAAAAAACACACGAATTAATCGCTTGAATTACATTCGAAAAGTTGAACCTTATTACAGGTTCAACTTTTGACATTTTTATTTATTTTTAATTATTTACAAAAATCACAACATAAGCCAACCTGTAACCAAATATCAATATATTTGGATGTATTATGGTTATATATATAAATAATCTATAACCAAAAATATTGATGTATTATGAATGCATGTTTATTTAAAAAAAAAAAAAACCTCAAGACGGTAAAATTTGAAACCAAACACGGTTTGGTGACCCGAATGGAGGTCATTTAAATGCACTTTAGCAACTTTCATATGACGGAGAGGTATTTATAACGCGATTTAAAATAGACTCGAATAAATTACTTCATATATGTTTTATTTTACAGTCAAAGATATAAATTATATCTTTTTTTGATGCAAAGTGCCTACTGACACGACGATGCCCCTGAGGTCGTAGAACGCTAAGTGGTGCCCATGTAGATGTAAAGATGTCAACTCTCGTGCCGGTAATTACACCGGCTCTCTAATCCTACGAACCGAAACACAGCGAACTGCTTGATGTTGTAAATAGAAAGGAGGGTGGTACCGACCCAGACGATCTTGCACGTAGAACTACCACCTGAGGAACTACTTTATACCTACATACAATAACCAATAATAATAATAACCAATAACCACATCACGACACACACATTGACTCAGCACTGCAGTAAGTATCGTAAGAACTTGTGTCACAGGAACTAAGCGACGACAATGGCAATTACTACATAAATAAGAATACAACATCCAAGACCGGTAAGCGGAACAATGCTCCTTGCAAATAACACAAAGTCCCGCCCCCGCCAGGATTGGAACCCGGAACCTCTAGCGTAACAGTCGGCGTAGCGTATACAGAGGATGTTTCAAGACAAGGCTTGGTAAAAATTTACTTGAACAATATTCTGTTCAAAAATGTAGGCAAGTAAGATCATTTTAGGCCAGTTTGTCTTGAGTTAAACTTGAATATTCATCCACTCATCCACACCCACAGTAGCGAAATATTCTCAATCGCTTCTAAGGGTTTCACAGATGCGCGCTATAATATATAGCGGAATCCTAAGACATCATATACACCGGCAATAGCGATTCACAGATGGCAACGTATAGTGTAGCGGTCGCTGTGAACGCATTTCCCGCTGAGTGTGCTATACCTTACGATATACTACAGCCCACGTCTGTGAACCCACTTTATAGTTACTTATGGAATTTAATAGACATTTTTGTAATAAAGCAATCGACTTGTTTATAGGACAAATCTTGCCGATTCAGTACTCTAGTGTGGAAGGTAGTGTAATTATACAAGACAAATGGACACCTGTGTTTTGTCTATAACAATATTATAAAGAGGAAAGGGTTTATTTTTTGTTTGTTTGAATTGAATAGGCTCCGAAACTACTGAACAGATTTGAATAATTCTTTCACCGTTGGAAAGCTACATTTTTCCTGAGTGACATAGGCTATATTTCGTTCACAAAAACAAATGGGAATCCTTACTTAAATTACGGTAAAGTATAAAAAATATCAAAAAACTTCCTTACATCGCGTACGCTGCGAAAACTATTGATGATAGAACAAAATGTTTTATTACATTTTTTACAACACACCATTATCTACAAAAAAATCAGCGGCAGCATGTCTCTAATTATTATAGTCATGTGGACTTATTAAAAAAAAAGAAATTAAAATACCACCGCTACAAAAAGCTCTTTATTTGTACCTTATCAAAATAAATTATTTATTATTTAAGACTGCTTCAATACCTTTGAATGTGTTAAAATTAAAAAAATCTAAATGTAATGTTTAATGCCCGTGCGAAGCCGGGACGGGCCGCTAGTAATAAAATATTTCAATCAATATTATTGTTCAACAAATACCCTAGTGCAGGACTTATAATGTATTGTTGTTACTTAATGTAACTATGGTTTTAGTGATATTTTTATTATAATTATTATTCATAGTTTATTGTGGTCAGTGGTGGTTAGTCCGCTGGTCTCCACAGCGACTACAAATCATTAATCTACGTTACTTACGTGAACATAAACTCACGCCGTAGTCCCTCGAGAGGGGTTGGCAGTGGTGCTTGCTACACACCGCTTTACGCATGTTTACGTTGAGTCCCAGTGTGACAGGTTGCGAATCTATTAATCTACTTTATTATTATTTAAATCGAGTGACAGAACATGTCCTCACCCAATTTCCACATTAAAGTAGACTTTCTGAATGTTATGACATGCGATATTTGTCAGTAATTTAAGACTGTTTTTTTTTAAAGATCGTTTGGTACATCTTTCTGTGCTGTTTTATTTTGTTTATTTCTAATAGAACTATCTTTCTTTCTCAATCCAAAATTGACGCCAAATTTTAAGTGGAGTGTTATATAGGATTTTGAATCTTTATAATATAATATATATGAAATACTCGAAGCTATTAGGTATCCATGTAGCTTTATTTTTTTTGTTTGTTTGTCGTTCCGGTTGGATTTTAGCAACTAAATTTTGAGGCACTTCCCGATAAGCTAGCAGGCTGAAATTTTCAGGGTAGCTTCAAACTCGATGACAATGCAATTTGCAACTATAAAAACGGCTGGACCGATTTTGATAAAATTTGACTTTTGAAGCAGAAAAAAAAATATACATATTTGACAAAAACCTGTGGGAACGATACAATAAAAAAAAACTTGAATAAACTTCCAAGAGACAACCGGATCGCACACTTTAAAACGTTTTAGCTATAATAGCAACGTACGCATGATGTCTTAATGTTGCTGTTCCAGGCTTGTTTTTATAAAATAAATTTTAAAACGAACTCTGTCATTGAGACCATTAAACTAAATTTTAAAAAATACATTAAGTTTAAATTGCTTATATTTAAATAGAAAACATGATTTGAATCTAAATTAACTCTGATGGGACAGAGATATATAACTACATATATATTTTCAAGATCAAAGATAATAATAGGAAACAACTATAATAATAACTAGTTAGACATATAGAAATATGGATTTACGTATACAAAAACATGTGTCACTTTTAAACCAGTTTTACTTCAACTTTAGAGTACAAACAGCATCGTTCTTTGTTCACCAGATCAGTCAGATTAAAACGTATTGTGTTTGGTGCATATTTTTTGTAAAATTTCACTTTTATTTTCATCACTACAAAAGTGGTAACTTTACGCCTGCCTTATGGTAACATCTGACCATAAACAAGCAATAAATATAGATATAATATATACTCGGTCATCGACTTAAATATTACATAAATATCAGTTTATATAACTTAAATTTATAGAAAAATGTAATGTTTACAATTAGAATACTGTATTTTATTTACAAATTGTAATAGAAATTAATTAAGTATACGTAATTATTTTGAAAAAAACAACTACGGAGTAGAAATAGCATTTCGAACCGATGGTAGTATAAAAGTTGACGATATTTTGACTTTGACTTTGACCAACCAAGTATATTGTTTTTTTTTCTATACAAATATTATAAAGGGGGAAAATTTAGACTTATTCATCATACGCCAGGTCATGCCTTTACCAAAACTAAGCAACCTAATATTATAAGTGGCTGATTAAAGAAAATTACAAACATTATCGTAAAACAAAAGACAATTCAATAATTAAAAAAAAAACACCCCTAACACTATAGTTTTAAGGAATTATCACAAGCTATTTTTGCATTGAATATCGTAGTTATATTCGTGAGTAACAAGCTCTTGCGGAGCAACTTACAATTAATGAAAAATAGAAATAAAAAAGGTACGAATCAACCGAGACTGTAGATTGAAAAAACTATTGGTGGCATATAACCACGGCTATATTGAATAGTTCACTTAACAATCTCAGATGGTGACATTTTCTTGTTTCTTACATTTTAAAGCACGGTTTCCAGTAGTAGGGTTTTAGTTTTAGGCCGTTCCGGACGTCCATACTAAACATTGATATTTTAGAAAAGAATAGAAGATTTCATTTACATAAAATGACGGTGAAATTAAGGTAATAATAATAATAACCACATCACGACACACACATTGACTCAGCCCTGCACTAAGTATCGTAAGAACTTGTGTTACAGGAACTATATGGTATATACTACATAGATAAGAATACAACATCCAAGACCGGTAAGCGAAACAATGCGTCATGCAAATAACACAAAGTTCCGCCCCCGCCGGGATTCGAACCCGGAACCTCTAGAGTAGCAGCCGGCATTTACACCACTGCGCTACCGGGGTCGTCAAAAAAGGTAAAAAATGTACTATAAATATTTCGCCACATACAGTGAATGTAAATGCTCTGATTCCCGAACTTGATCTGTTTGTAAGATGGAAGTTATTGATGCCTGCTTGTATTAGTTCCTATGAAAATATTGCTTAATAATAATTTGGTTTGTTTGAAATTTTGATTGTGCTGTATGTGATTTGTAATTAATTTATCTAAATTTGGAATTCGTTTTTAATCTGTTTGATTTTGTGTTTATAATATGTCAGTGCAAATTTTTAGGTTATGACATTTTCATTTGATTTTTTTTTTTTTTTATCAATAAAATTATTATATTTCATACATTATAGAATAACTTTTACCTATTAATATTATTATTGTTATTACTAACAAGACTACCAGGTACACAAAACATACCATGAGCCTAGTTCAGATACTCGTCTTCACCGCAAAAATACCTATTATTGTAGCCCCAACCTAGCCTACTGACCGATCTATCATTTATTTTTAATGTGAACATACATTTTTGACCAGAGGTGGTCATACATTTTCGGCGCATTGGTGTAAACAGCCGACTACTACGCTGGAGATGCCGGTTTCGAATCGAGACGAATTGTTATTTTTAAGAGATTTTGGATGTTAAAATGTCTGTTACTCAATCACGCAAGAACTACTGAACGGAATTGGATGAAATTTAACACACAGATAGTTTATCACCTTGATTAACACATTTATCTCGATTTTTTTTTAGGTTCTTGTGAGATAAAAAAAAAACAAAATCTAAGCAGACGAAGACGCCGGAAACAGCTGTAGTATGCCATATCACTCTAACTAAGCTTGCACTCGAGTGCATTCACTCCATTGGAGTAATTTTTATAATTAAGGTTATGATGCTATAAAAATTAAGCAAACGATATAAAACCGGGCATAATATGAGCGGTAATATAAATTTTGTTACGGTCTGACGACAGCCAAGGTCCACCATTAACTTGAATATTAAAACTAAAAATAATACATGTTTTTGCTTCCGATGTTTCGAAAACAACGGAGAAACATAACAATATGAACATAATAACCACATCACGACACACACATTGACTCAGCCCTGCACAAATATATAATCTTGTAACGCAGGCACTAAGCAACGATATCGTATGAACTACATAGATAAGAATACAACATCCAAGAGCGGTAAGCGAAACAATGCGTCTTGCAAATAAAACAAAGCTCCCCCCCCCCCCTGTGGAACCTGTAGCAGTCGGCTGTTTACACCACTGCGCCACCGAGGTCGTCGAAACTACTTAAATTAATTAATTAAGGTGGAGCACATCTTAAAAATCGTATTCAAGATGATCTTAGGAACTTATCTGATAAATTTTATATAACTACGGTGATATCGACAAAATTTGATATGTCATAGAGGTGAAAGTCGGTGTTTTGAATTAAGGTATACAGTTAGACTTGGGTCATTTGCATATACTTAAGGAGATATATTGTATTTTGGTCAAGTTAGCTATTCTATGAGCTGGTCAACACCTATTAATACAACGAAACATTTGAATATTAAAAGTACCTAGAGACGTCAACATGTAACAATTGCGATAGCAAACCTTATTCTAATATTTGCACGCCAGATGGGCATGGGCAGATTTTTGTTGTGACAATAATTTAATTATAATAAAATAAATAAATAACCACATCACGACACACACATTGACTCAACCCTGTACTAAGTTTCGTAAGAACTTGTATCGCAGGTGCTAAGCAACGATATGGTATATACTAAATAAATAAGAATACAACATCCAAGACCGGTAAGCGAAACAATGCGTCTTGCAAATAACACAAAGTCCCGCCCCCGCCGGGATTCGAACCCGGAACCTCTAGCGTAGCAGTCGTCTGTTTACACCAATGCGCCACCGAGGTCGTCAGGTTAGAACTAACACCTGTATGTAACACAAAGATCGGACAAATAAATGATTATTATTATTATTATTCTGTTGAATTTCCACCTGTTTATTGTTATAAGTAGACTGAAACAAGAACTTAAGTCGAGGACTATTTCGAATTAAGTTCCATAACAGAAATGCATAATTTTTAGTGGGAATCTAGCTATAGACATAAAAATTCGAGCATGATTTAAACTTTAAACCTTAGTTCATTTTTAGATCACGTTTTGTTAAAAGGCGGTCAAAGTCCGGACAGTTAGGTCAGGTTGATCAATTAGTGCGGAATTAGTCCGAGGGTTCCTTTGGTTTCCTCTATCCCGTAATGCTCTGACAGCTAAAGGTGTTGGTAGAACGTGGGGTTTTAGTCGGTAGGCACAACGTGAGTCCGACATACTCCTTCGGTCCCCCCGGGCTGGAGGAGATCCATGAGGATTTCCTCACGTGAAAAAAAAAGTCAAGTTGATCAATGGCCGTTTGTACTTAATAAATATTATGAATTAATATATGTCTCACCCACCAGAGCTTCGCTTCATAACCGTGTTTTTAGATCTATGAATCCTCTAAATATCATTTTAAACATCCAAGACATGAGAAAGTACCGCTCCCGCCGGGATTCGAACCTGACACCCTGAAACCCCAGCTGATTACACCACTGCGAAACAGAGGTCTTCTTCAAACATACCGACATGCGTACGCATATGTTAAAACGGAATATATCATAGCAGAGTTAAATATAAACATCGAGATTCATCCTACATTCCTGTACGTGCAAAAATGCACGGCACTAAACATCACCTTATAAAATGTCTGATCTAATAAAGAATTTCAAGGATTCTTGCATTGCAATGTTATAGTAGTGAAGAATCCATATTTATATATATATATATATATATATGTATATATAGGGCTCTTTCATGAATTAGCTGTGAAAGCACCGTCTCGATTCTTAATGCGGAATTAAGATTTGTAATAGCATCTGCATTTTTATGACGAATACATATTTATGTATGCTCACAAATGAATATATTTGATTTGATATCGACGATCTATTATAATTTTTATTTGTGAGCATACATATATGTGTGTGTGCGTAAAATCGTAAAATGGCCACATTCTGCTGGTATTGAACACTGCCATCCATCCGAATGAGCGGCCATCTTGCAAAAAAATAACATAATTTCATAAATTCGTTTCAGGTTCGCTGTTGTGTCTTCCAAAGAACAAAAAAAAAAGAAGTATTGAAGCTTACTTGTATCCCGTGAGGATGTTGAGGAGGGTGGATTTCCCAGCTCCCGAGGGTCCCATGATGGCCGTCAGCTCGCCGGACCGGAGCCGACCCGACACCGACTTGAGGATCGTCTTCACATCTGCGACGAGAACATTACACTGAATATACTGTAATAGCTACCTATATCGTTTATTAAAACTGTTTTGACAAATAAAAAACATGGATATCGATTGGTGAGACTGAAAATGCTAGTGTTTTAACCATTAAATATCTGTAGTGCTGTACAAGCGTGTAGAAAGTGAAATACGACGATTTGGCTGCGCTTTTCGTCATCTCCCAAGTAACTCCTTAGAGCCTAAAGTAACCGTACTAGCATGTTTCGTCATTTTCATTGTTCATCTCATCATCCTTATCTCATTAATCATCTTCATCTCATTTATCATCTTCAAGAATGAGAAATTATAATTACTGATGATTAGGCAGTATGGTACTAAAACCAATGCCGTTAAAGAAATGCATTTAAAAAAAAAGTTCATCGGTAAACATTCTGTAAACAATGGCGTCGCTTATACTTATAAAATACTTGCTAGAATACTACAGTTGTACGGATTCAGGTTTGTTTGTGTAGCAGTAGTCTTTAATTGTTTGATAGTGTGGTAACTTTAAGCTGACATGTTAATATGTTTTTGAATTACAGTTATGTTACTGCATCAAGACATGTCTTATTTCCAACCTCAAATATGAAGTCTCAGTTCTGAAGGCTTACACAAGCAAATGGCTATAATCAAAGGTAGGCATAAAGTTAACACGAAGAGTCAATTTAAGACTACTTTGTCCTTTGTTCACTAAAATCTATTGACAGATCTTTTTGCAGGTTTGTGTACACTTTATTGTTTAATCTTTGATTTGATACAAAGTGGATCTTTAAGAACTGTAGTAGGAACAACCTCCGTCCACTTTCCGTGTGTAACATGCAAACTTCTTTCATCGAGACAACTTCTTTATACATCCATAAAATGATTACTACATAATGTCATGTCTGGGGTTGCCGTACATTGTAGCTGCCATATTCCTCATTGTGCCCGGATAGCGGCGACAGATTCGCAACCTGTGACAATGGGACTTTACATAAACATTTTCAACAACTCTGCCTACCCCTCTCGAGGGATTAATTTCGGCGTAAGTTAATGTTATAACATCAATGGATATCAGTTATTTGACGCCTCATCGTCATATTCTTAAAACTTGACAATCTAAGACAGGATGAGTCGCTAGTTTTATTTATATGAAGGGTATTTAAAGAAAATGCATTTCGGTATTCAATATAAATTAATTAAGATTACGAGAATTATTAAGAGAACATTAATTTACCTTAATATTATCACCAGATTAGGATGTTCGGATGAGAATTTATATTTTATTTATATTAACTAGAGTAGATATTACAAACTATTAACTAACTTGTGGTTTTTAAGTTCGTTTATTTTAATTTTACATACAGTAATGCAGTACCTACTACTAATACATACGAAAAATATAAAAAAAATAAGGAGACTAAAAAAAATTTTTTTTGGGTTTCCCTTATTTTGTCCAAAAGTATATATTACACGGAACAGCGACGAATTATTATCTTTGTGTTACGGAATACTGAAATGGTTTCACATAGCTTTGTTATCTGCAGTTTATATACAATTGTGTACATTGTACATAAATTAAATACCTAAAGTCTTTTGTTCCTTACATTAGTCACAGTTCAAATTCCAAGCGACATCCTATTTCGTATCGCTACAAGGGATTCTTTAATTATTATGTATGTACATTGTACGTAATTTATTTGTTATATTCTCAAACATTCCTTTAATTACCGTTATCTAGGTTAAAAAGAGGTCATTTTAGATTTTTTTTCTAGTATAAAGGCAAGAAGAATACATTAAAAACATGCATAACTTCACTCTTTTAAATAAATAACCTTCATTTTTTAAGCGACTTCAAAAAAAGAAGGAGGTTTTCAATTCGATTATATATTTTGCCAGTCTTGTCAAAAGCAAAAATGTCCAAAAACAGAAGCAAAACCTGACACCGGGATGGATATACAGTCAATGCGTCTTTTTACCTCCGATAATTAAAAAAAGAAATATAAAACATAAAAAAATAGTCAAAACAAATTTTAAAAAAAGTAAAAAATTAATTTTTGGCATCTCTGAAACACTGTAGTTTTTTTTAATGAACCACATTTTTTTTATTCCATTGCAAGCAAACCCGCATTAGTGCATTAGTTAGAATCCAGTTCAATCAATTCGAATGCGAATCATAAAAGTTGTTTTCTTAAACAGCCTAGGGTTGATGACCCTAATTAATTAGGATTCTACAGAGATAGTACTCCTCGAAAAAAACCTGTTTTAATAATCAAACACAGCGCAGACATCAAATATTTTTTTTATCGAATTAATGTGATATTCTGAATTCACAGACCTTTTTTTTAATTACCATACATGACTTTGTATAACCTCAAAATTTTATCATTATTATTTTTGCTATGGACGTAAACGACCTCGAAAGATCTACCTTTCATAGTTTTTAATCGACTTTAAGATTTTACATGGGGGTATTCGATTGACCCTAAGTTTCTCAATATATGTTCACCGATTTCTCCATTAATAGGGAATATGAATAATAATAATAATAACCACATCACGACACACACATTGACTCAGCCCTGCATTAAGTATCGTAAGAACTTTTATCGCAGGTGCTAAGCAACGATATGGTATATACTAAATAAATAAGAACACAACATCCAAGACCGGTAAGCGAAACAATGCGTCTTGCAAATAACACAAAGTCCCGCCCCCGCCGGGATTCGAACCCGGAACCTCTAGCGTAGCATTCGGCTGTTTACACCACTGCGCCAACGAGGTCGTCAAATTAAAGTAATGAATTAAATTATATTTGATTATTCAGTCAATTTATTGTATAGTATGTGGAAATCGTATTTTTTCAGTGAAAAATTAATAAGAATTGTACGATAAACCAGGGAGATATAACCATTAAAAGTAAATGTATCCATCTCGCTCATCAGAACAACCTTCTCTATGGAAGTTGCATGGCGCACGTGTACTTTGACGTCATTGTACATAATCTATGTCTAACCAACGAATTTGAAGCTTTATAACTTAGTCATTAAGTCAGATATTTGAGATAATCTCACGGATTTGCGTATATTTGAGGAATCGAATTTTAATAAATAAATTTAATAAAAATCATGCATATTCCCTGTTGTGGACTGATATTAAAAAAGTGTATATTATTAAAAATGTTTACTTTATTTGACATTTCAATCTAAAAAATATATAACTAAGCAAATAAACACTAACAAAAGGATAGATTTTTTGGAATTATAAAATTATTAAACCGCAAATCATGTTACAAATAAATGATTTTGATTTGATTTAGAAATCCTTCTTTTATTGATGAAAGTAATTAATTAACGAAACATCCAACACGGTTACTGTAGGTGTCCATGACACGGCTGATAAGCAATACCTGTTCTTATCTACGTGATAAACACTGGACACTTGGGCATAGGAGGAACTAAGAAATCCCCTGTCTTCGTCGCTGAGCACTCGACTCCCGAAGTCAAGGCCCTGCATGCTGCCGCTCGGCGCAAGGCTAAGGAGCTTAATTACAAGTTTGTGTGGGTACGCGACGGCAGGGTCTTTTTAAGGAAGTCAGAGACCACTAGCTACATTTTAATAAAAGACACTCACTTTTTAAATAATCTAACATAGCGACACTTTTGTCATGGAATAATTAATTTTCACCTATTGTTTTTCGTTGATTTTTTATTTTGTTTTAATTTTTGATCATATTTAATTTAATTGAAAATCATTTTAATTGAATGAATTATCTATTATATTTTAATGAAGTAGTTTGTATTACTTTAATGATTTTAGTCTGTTTATCCAATTATTTGTATTGTTCTTGAGGATTTACATTTATATTTTTTGCTTCTGTTTTGCATACTCATTCGGTCGAAGTGCGAAGCATTTTAAATACTTTTAGATTTGTGACAAATTAATTTATTTCTGTTATTAACGTGTAACCATTATTTTTGAGCATTTATTTTTGTAACCTTTGCCTAAAATTTTAATGTTTTCAAATTGACACTATAATTTTAAACGAACTAAGTAACTTTTTATCCAGATATATATAAATATATATATATACTTTAACTAATGAACTGAAATAACTTACGAAATAAAATAAAGTTAAATTTTGCTATTTTATGGTAACTTTTTATTACCAGAATGTCAGAGGTTTGAGAACTAAAACTGTCGAGTTCTTTAACAATATTGTTTGCTCTAATTATGACGTAATCGTATTGACTGAGACATGGCTGAACGGCAGCGTTTTCGACTCCGAACTCTTTGATAGTCGATATGTTGTTTATAGGCGTGATAGGGAAACCAGTGGATTTCATTATAAAAAGAATGGTGGTGGCGTACTTGTAGCGGTTTCCAGGTCCTTGAACTCCAAGCGCTTACACAGCTTTGAATCTAAGTGCGAGGATCTTTGGGTTAGTATACAGACTTGCTCTGATGATCACAAAAGAGACGAGCTGTACTTATGTGCAGTTTACCTTCCTCCACCTTTACAAAAACATATATTTGAGGAGTTTATTGACAATGCTAATAGAGTTCTTGGAGCATGCAATACTCAAAATATCGCTTTTTTTGGTGACTTCAATCTTAGCTCAATAGAATGGAGTTTTTCGGATGGCAACAGTCAACCAGATAACCTCATGAGTAATGGTTTATATTGCACTATGCTTCTAGATTTCATTTCTATGTATGATTTAAAGCAGTACAACTACATTTTGAACGTAAAGGGCAAACAATTGGATCTTCTTTTGAGCAATGTCAGGATTACAGACCTTTTTGAAAGTTCCAGCCCTCTCTCAGTTATCGATCCCTTACATCCACCGATTTCATTTTCTATGCCTCTTGGCTCTTACTGTTTTCTTCCCTCTCGCCATGTTAATCGTCTGTGTTTCCACAAAGCCAACTTTGACAAAATTGTAACCGAACTTAATGGGGTTCAATGGGATGTTGAACTTTCATCATGCAAAACGGTAAATGAAATGGTTAAAATTTTTTACGACTACTTACGAATAACCATCACTAACCATGTGCCCAAGTCTAAACTACGTTCTAACAAATACCCTATTTGGTTTTCAAATGAGCTTATTAAACTTCTCCGTGAAAAACATAAATATTATAAAAAAATTCGTAAGTTCAATTTCAATCCACGTGACAAACTTTCCTTTGAATACGCTAAACAAGGAGCACAAAAGTTGTTGTTATTTTGTTACAAAAACTACATAACTCGGCTGGAATGCAGTTTGCGTTCCAATCCAAAACTCTTCTGGTCCTATATTAAAATTAAAAAGAAGAGTTGTAGTCGCTATCCAGCGCAAATGTTTTTCAGTGATGAAATAGCTTCAGGGGAGGGCGAGATCTGTGGTCTATTTGCAAAAAGTTTTGCTTCCGTGTATAACAACGATAGCCCTACTAACCAACCCAAATCTTCAAGTTTCGCTGATCTTAATATCACAAGTAATTTCTTAACTTTGTTACAGTTTGATGATAGGCAGGTCCTAAGGGTTTTAAAAAGACTTGATTCTAATAAGGGTGCTGGCTCGGATGGTATTCCGTCCATTTTCGCAGTCAAGTGTGCGCCAGCCTTAATAACCCCTTTACGCCTAATTTTTAATTTTTCTTTGCGCACAGGGTCGTTTCCAGATATTTGGAAGGAGGCACTGGTAGTTCCGCTGCTTAAGTCAGGAAACGCTAACCTTATAAAAAACTACCGACCCATATCTATTCTTCCCACCTTCGCTAAAGTCTTTGAAAAATTACTTTATCCTTTACTGTCCTGGCACTTTAGGAACATAATCGTACCTCAACAACATGGCTTTATGAGCAACAGATCTACTTCCACCAATCTTGTGTCTTTTATTAATGAGGTGTCATCCACTATTGACAAGCGCTCTTCTGTAAGTGCTATCTACACAGACTTTAGCAAGGCATTTGATAAAGTTAACCATGGGATCCTTATTCACAAACTCTCTTTGTATGGCATCGCCGAACCTTTGTTGAGTTGGTGTAGCTCGTACTTGCACCTAAGAAAATCATCCGTGGTCGTAAATGGTTTTTCCTCGGATCCATTTATAGCTCACTCTGGAATTCCACAGGGTTCGCACCTTGGACCTTTGTTTTTCAATGTGTTCATCAACGACATTGCTGACTGTTTTCTTAATTCCAAATTCCTTCTTTTTGCCGATGATCTCAAGTTTTTCCGTTCGATCGATAACAACATTGATATTACACTGCTACAGCATGACTTAAATAGACTTAGCGATTGGTGCGACATTAACGCCATGTTTCTAAACATTTCTAAATGTCATTCAATCTTCTTTACTCGGAAGAGATCTTCGGTGTGTCCACTTTACTTTATCCGTGATGTAAGTTTGCAAAACGTAGACGAAGTGCGGGATCTTGGTGTGACGCTAGACACTAAACTTCGTTTTAATGTCCACTTTGATAATATTGCTTCTAGTGGGTTCAGGTCTCTGGGGTTCCTTTTGCGTAATTGTAAGGATTTTAAATCCCCTTCAACTAAAATCTTGCTCTTTAACTCGTTGGTGCGTAGTGGGTTAGAATACGCGAGCGTTGCATGGAGTCCTTTTTATGATGTTCACAGGAAACGGCTGGAAGGTATTCAAAGGCGTTTCCTATGGCATCTAACTTATTCTTGCTATTTGGGCAAGTCATTGGTTAACTATGAGTCAAGGCTTGCACACTTCAAAATGTCAGCATTGGTCGATCGAAGATGTATGTTGGACACTGTTTTTCTTTATAAATTATTGAATGGTACTCTTGATGCTCCCGACTTGTTGGCTTCATTAACTTTTTGTATACCTTATAAGACACCCAGAGCAACGACTTTCAATTTATTTTCACTAAATAGCTATCAGACCAATTTGGGTTACAATGCACCCTTAACAAGAATAACTAGGAAATATAATTCTCTCCAAAAGACAGAGAAATTCGATATTTTTGCAGACAACATAACCAGTGTTAAAGCCTATTTTAAGTAGTGTTATGTTTGTTTGCTTTTGCCCCTGACACAGTAATTTGTTCGTTTTTGCTCGTTTTATCTATGAAATTATTATGTTGAGTTAAATGAATAATTGGTTCACATTATTTAATATTATATTATTTTATTTATTATGTGTTTGTATGTTTGGACATTAAGTTTTAGGCAAAATTTTTACTCGGTTTTTGATGTTTTAAATGTTTGACTTTTTTTTTCTTGCATGCAGTCTTCACCTTTTTTATAGTGACATTTGACTTGTTTTTGCACTGTGATTGTTATTTAATTGTATGAATGAGTGTACACTATGTTGGTGATCTTTTTTAATAAAATAAAATAAAATAAAAAGGCATCGACTTATTAGTACATATATATATATATATATATATTTAACATTTAATATCGACTAATGAAGTTTCTCTTGTTTTTCAGTTGCTAAGTCATCAGGTTATTTCTTTAATGAGTCCTTAAATCTTGATTAAGTTTATGCTGTATGTATAATTATGATCTATATCATTATAGTTGTTATTTTCTGTGTTTTTTTTATATTTGATTTTTTTTGTTTAATTTAAAAATTTGTATTAAATAAATATATTATGTAATTGTGATAAAAATCTATATAAATTGTTGAATAATTATTTTTTTTTTGGTGTAGGCCCGTTTAATTATAAATTAATTAATTATACTTGGTTTAAAATGACTTATGGTAAATACTAAATAACAAACGCATCGATTTATAAAGACTATGCTATTTGATAAATATGTACGTTTTTTGTCTGTCTGTTTATAACTTTTCACACCTAAACAAATTAAGATTTCTGCCTACAAAAGCTATTTTCAGATAACTATAGATAGAAACTACGTCGAAACTTGAGATTTAAATTTTATGTGCACAACATGTTTTTATACGTATACTAATATTATAAAGACTACAAGACTACAAAAAATATTTTCTCATGATTATTTAAAATACACATAAACTCACGCCCTAATCCCTCGAGAGGGGTAGGCAGAAGTGATACACACCGCATTTCGCATGTTTACGTTGAGGTTGCGAATCTGTCGGAGGAACATGTCAGCAACAACTTACGGCCACCCGAGTCTCGAACCCTCGACTTGTCGGGTCGGATCGGTCGGATAACCAAAGCACGTAACAGTCTGAGCTACAGCGTTCTTCGAAAATTTAAAATGAACTTTCGGGACTTCAGCTTGATAAACAAATTGTGTTAAAGAAAACAAAGAAACGTTATATGTAATTCTACACGATGGTAAAAAGCTGCGAGTGGCTAACAACAAAAACAAACCCGTATGATGGCAAACAGTTACCGTTGCCAGTGACATCTGGCAATTTTACTCGCTTGTAGCTCCCAGGTAACGTGCATTTAATTTTCAAAGTTGCGAATATAGTCCAAAAGGAAGTCATCAAACCGGTCACTTGAATATTTAATTATTAAACAAGATTTCAAGGAAGTCGAGAGCGTGGAGGTCGTTAAATGAAACACGTAAACATTATGGTAATTTAATTTAAAAAATGTCTAGCACAAATTCAACGACGATAATCATTGATCGCAGTGAGTGACGCTTTCCAAAGAAAATTACCAACTAGAACATAACAATTTTGAAATTTGAAGGCAACTATTATTATACTGTTTCTACTTTTAAAAAATAAATTCAATAAAAGACCTAAACTATGGTGTTGCAATTATGTAAGTAAGCGATATTTGCGAGTGAATTTAAATTGATTGACCCATTGATCAATGTCAGTCAGCTGACTGTCAAAAACACAAATCAAGTTACGAGAAGTTTCGAGAAAAAAAAATTTAGGCAAACTCACAAAACTGCGTCCATAATCAACATCTAGTTAGAATAATGCAAAGTACACGGAAACTACTCCGAAGCTACGAAGTTTCGAACGAATTTTCGTGCGTTTCGTACGGATCGGCCGGGCTCCATTCCGATGCAACTAATGTCAAACTTGTTCTTTTAAAAATTGTCTATAAAAATGTTAGAGTAGGGTCACTTTCAAAATCCACCTGGTGAACTCCTGTTCACCAGGATCAACAGTGGCCTCCTTTGATCGAATAATCAACTAATAATGCAGCTGTGCAAAGCAAAACAGGCTGCCCGGACACCCTACCGGCTGTCTTGGGACCCGCAACGAACTTAATCAGAAGAAATAGGAGGTGGTAGTAAGAAAGTAAGAAAACTGCGTACATATTTAACATCTAGTTGTTTACAAAGTACTAGGGCTACAGACTTCGAAGCAAGTAACGAAGATCAAAATTGCTGATATATCATAAACCCATGCAATAAGGCCGGTAAAAAGGAACACAATTCGAATGCGCACGAAACACCGAGCACAAGAAAAGGGAATCTAGAACGAACCATTAACGTGTAGTTAGTTTGGTATTTTACAAAGTACTAGGGCCGCAGACTTCGCAACAAGTAAGGTAGGTTCGTATTACGAAAACCCTAGTCACCGGCCGGTTGCTGAGGAAAGAATAAAATTACGACAGTCAGCTTGTAGTAGTACGGACGCCACAAGTTGAATATGTAAAATACGAGGACAGAGAAAAACTTGCATATTATGACTGCATAGGGTTTTAGTAACAATTTTAAAATTTTTCTTGTGATTTAAGAAAACTTGCTAATCGATTGCAGAGAAAACAAGAACTTATAAATTAACATAAAAATTTACGAAAAACACGTACTAAACGATAACTAAACGTGCTACAGACTTCAAACTTTGGCTGGAATTACAAAAACATCCATTTTATCTAGAAATATGAAGGAAAAAAAACACAATGGACCAATAAACCCCCTGGCAAGTTCCAGAATCATAATCTGCAACCTTTTCTGATATAAAACCATTTACAGAATGCAAGAACCGCATACTATACACTCAACTCCATCTGGCGCCGCACTATTGGTACTACGACTTGCTTTCTACCATATCATTGAGCGTTTCCTAAGGATTTATTATAACGGGCAACCTTGCCATCTTCCCACGTTCCATTAAAAAGAATTACACTGTAACTCATATCATGCTGTTAGATAATGCTAAGGTACAGTTTGGCCTCAACTGACTTAGGAATAAGAATTTAAAAAAAAATACAGATTTTGGAATACATTGGTCTTACAAACATTTTATTCCATAAAAAACCTGCCATATGACTGGCGTATAACTTTTTCATCAAGTCGGTAAGCAAATTTAAGTTTATAATTCAATAGCAGCTAAAATACTACAATAAACGTAATTTAATATCGTGTCAAAATAAAATATACTTTATTTAATTTTCGAAAATATATTTTAAGATGGAATAAACTGAAACAATTTTAATATGAGACCTTCACAATTACATACCGACAAAGAAATTCTCAAATGAATTTCAAATCCCAAATAACTATTACTGTGACTTCAAACAAAGGCACGACTAATATTGGAATTGCAAATCTATGTAACAGGCACATAGTCATTCGCCTTTGACACTTAATTAGATACCAGTCTATCGGTCGCGTTCACAGAGGTACGCTATAATATATCGTAAGATATCACACACACATCCCAACATCATAACCAAACATCTAATGTACACGTTAAAGCAAATAAAGTATTTTGAATTTTGAACACATCGGGAAATGCGTTCAAAGACGCCCATACAGTTAAAAAGTTTTTCCACCAATATTACTGGTGTAAGATTTAGGTTAGTATTTAATTTTATCCCTTGTTAGTTAGTGGAATATATAATACCAGGGGTTATTTTGCGGTCAGGCGTCTCCTGACTGTAGTCCCCTTTAGTTTTTTGGCTTCTGGGCATTTCAATTGCTGTCTCCACTTTGTCGGGAGGGAAGTCTGAAATCGGTTTGTTACTACCTCCTATTTCTTCTCAAGTTCGTTGCGGGTCCCATGACAGCCGTAAGGTATCCGGGCACAGCCTGTGCATCATTCCACAGCTGAATTATTCCTTGAATATTCGATCAAAGGACGCCACTATTGATCCTGGTGAACAGGAGTTACAGTGTTGGGACAGACTGGAGTGTGTGCCCCGAAAAAAAAACATAACGGCCACCTGTGAACCGCTATTCCCGCTGCGTGTGATATCTTAAGCTACCGCTATATATTATAGCGCACGTATGTGAACCTTGGTCAGTTAGATAAAAGATTTTCCGCGGCTTAATGTCTGTTCTTACGCGACTCGAAACAGGAAAATATTTTGTTATAATTAGCCGTCATTATGAAGAATTACCGACCGCTGGTAGGTAAGACGATCTTGCAAAAACTGTAAACCTTGGATTCCCAGCGACAAGGTCTTGCATAAATTCTTTCTTTACCGGATTGTATTTAAACGAAGTATCGTTCCTTAATGGGATTTTTGTATTTAATATTCCTTATCTATACCAGTATAATAAATAAAGAGGATTACATTTGTGTGTTTGTAAAAATAAACTCAAAAACTACTGGACAGATTTTGAAAATTCTTTCACCATTAGAATGCTACATTATCCCCAAAACATATAGTTATTTTTTTATAAAACAAACGTAAAATTCCACACGTGTGAAGCCGGGGCGGGCAGCTAGTATATAAATAAAATAATTGATAGCATTCCATAACAAAAAAGCAACGCCAGTTAATTCGAGTATATTAACCATATACTTGTTTGCTGAATAAGTTATATGGAAAATAAACATTTTGAATATCAATCCTTACTAATATTATAAACGCGAAAGTTTGTAAGGATGTATTGATGAAAGGATTTTTGTTACTTTTTCACGCAAAAACTACTGAACGGATTTTAATGAAACTTTACAATAACATCGCTTTATACATAAGAATAACACAAAGGTTATAATTTAAAAAGATTTAGTGTTAAATTATAACGGTAAATAATTAAAATTATATTATATAGGTAATAAAAAATCTTATTACAACCATTTTTAACTTTTACGCGAACGAAGTCGCGGCCAAAAGTTATACTTAGTATATAATGTGCATGGGATAGTGATACATTTACAAAAGTAGAGACGATCAATACCCATAACATTGTAACATTTGAATTTCTTCAGCCAAAAAAGTACATAAGTCAATATATTATATACCTACTTGGTAAGACTACACGTTATATAAATTGTACTTTGCAACGACATGTGTAACTAGAAATAGAGTCGTTTCATATGAAATCAACGAATCATGTTCAATCATGATTTCACCGTTCCAAGTGGAAAGATTCCTTGTTTTGAAAAAAAAAAACTGATGAAGCATTTCTTGCGCTACAGAGAATCTTTATTTATTTTATTTATTTAGGGACGTCTACAGCAAGTACATTACACAACATATAAAAATCACATATTATAAACGGAAACTGATGTACATGCCTGTAACAGACGAACACAACATTTACAAAGGTTACACACACTATACTAAAATAAAAACAGGTCACAAAGAAAAATGACATTGGTTTAGATTAAAACATTGTACAAAAGAAATTAAAAAAGAAAAAATATATATAGGAATTGAAATCTAAAGATCCTGAACCTAATGAGAACTATCTTCAAATTTTTTTTCCATTAAAAAACATGTGGCACACTTTTTTTATTTATTTTTTATTTATTTACAGTATAATAATAACCACATCACGACACACGCATTGACTCAGCCCTGCAGTAAGTATCGTAAGAACTTGTATCGCAGGTGCTAAGCAACGATATGGTATATACAAAATAAATAAGAATACAACATCCAAGACCGGTGAGCGAAACAATGCGTCTTGCAAATAACACAAAGTCCCGCCCCCGTCGGGATTCGAACCCGGAACTTCTAGCGTAGCAGTCGGCTGTTTACACCACTGCGCCACCGAGGTCGTCGTATGTTTTTAGTTTCACACCACGTGTTTCAAGTCACAGAAGACTAGAGAAAGCAGAATATAAATACTACATACTTAAAACCCCCTTTTTTTATAAAACTCAAGTGCAATAAATAATTTAGTCAATTAGAATTCGTCCGGCAATTTGTTTTTAAAATTAATAAAACAACGGTAAATAACTTTTTTTTACTACTTTACCAAAATTTCAATAAGCCCTTAATATATATATACATTATAAAGTTAGGTACAATCACGGACGCGCACGCGCTACCACCTTAAGGTCGAGTTTTGCTTACAGGTTTCACGGCTGGGGGCTTTCATACTATATTTGTGAATGGATGTGATTATCATACTTTTAAAACAACATCATGATTTCAATGAATGATTTGCTTCCTTTACCGTCATTGGTAATAGAGATTTACTACGGCTAATTAGGATGGCGCTTGCGATCCAACCCCTAAAACGTAGTATTATCGCGTACAGAGAAATTTCGATGGCAAATGATACACCGTGGCAGACCTCGACTGTACAGAAACAGTGAGAATTGCGACTTCGTTATTTCTCGGTTTCCCCGAACATTCCCGAACGCTGCTGTCCGATATATATCAACAATCGTATTTATTTTTTTGAATAACGACGTCTCACACCAACTTAATACTAAAGTTTTATCAGACCGAACTTAGCCGAGAATATACGAAGTCACATAATTTTTTACTACACTAAGTTTATCGTAGGTAAAAAACAAGCATGTGACGTGGAACTGATGGAACCGACACGACAGGTCGAGGGTTCTAGGATCGAGTTGCCGTACATTGTAGCTGCCATGTTTGTGCAACCTGTCACACTGGGACTCAACATAGGCATGCTAAATGCGGTGTGTAACACCTCTGCCTAGCCCTTTTATTTTTTTCCAATCGAGCGAAACCGCAGCTACTCAACTAACTTGCACTGATTAGACAGTTATTATTGAGGCATTACGTTAAGTGTGCTATTAAGGGGGTCGATGCCTACGTGCCTCTCGTTATTAACCAATTTCATGATTTTAAATAACTTACAAATGACATCCAGAACTTTATTTATGCATGGTTTTCCCACAATTCTACAACTCAATGTACGGTAGCCATAAGTTTTGAATAAAGCGGATAAAACTTTAAAATTTCTAAATACGTAATTCCGGTAAATTGTTCAGCGAAATGAAAACCAAATTAAGAACAATTACGAAAATACTTAACATGAAGGTTAAAAACAACGTTAAACACTAAAGTCTCATTACAAATGTCACTGTCATGTGTCAAGCAAACAAAAAAAAAAATTAAATTACATTGTATTTTTTTCATACTAAAACAATAGCAATTTCATAATAATACAAAAATTTCAAAATATTATGGTAGCCATTGTTTATGTGACATATAAAACAAATAAGGAAAAAATATCTACAAAAATATATTTTTATATACAACCTGGCAAACTAGTGAACGCAGTGAAATATCACCTACTGCGTTGTAACGCCTGTTCAATTCCTGATACATGCAATTGTGAACACAAGACAGTGGCGAATCTAGGAATTAAATTTGGGGGGAGATAGACATGCCACTCTCTTACAAAACTGACAACCTTTTTGGAGGGGGGCCTGACTTTTTGTTTTGTTTTAACAAAGTAAAAGCTAAAAGGCCGAAGAACTCAGATACTTTTCGGGTGTCTAGAGCCCCGTAGCCCGCCCCTGGTTCCTCTACTGACACAAGACGTACGTTATTACGTCTCAAATGTTTTAATTAATATTTTGTTAATACTGCTCCAGTTTCAAGAATTTATACAAAATTCCAGATCATGAATTTACACAAACTGCCCATCACATCTTGTGGGAGTGTAGTCTCTGGCATGACGAACGGTCAATCATGTTGAATTACCTAGATCTTGTGAAAACGAAGGGAAACTTCCGTGCCTTTAAAATTGGTTTGTCACCAATATTACTGGTGTAAGATTTAGGTAGGTATCTAATTTCCCCTGTTAGTTAGTGGCATACTGTGGTGTTTAGCTGGTCAGGCGTCTCCTGGCTGTCTCCCCCCTTAGTTTTTTGTGCGTCATTGCACAGCTGCATTATTTGTTGATTATTCGATCAAAGGACGCCACTGTTGATCCTGGTGAACAGGAGTTGCAATGGTGGGACAGAGTGGCGGGTGTGCCCCGAAAAATACTATTCCGGTAGGTCGTTTATAAACATACCATTTATTACGACACAAGCATCTTTATTGATAGCGTAAAAAATATTATTCTTCTATTTAAATAGTACATAACATTTCACCTTAATTCGTTATCAAAATCAAATTTAGTTCATGGGCTGATTAAGATAAGTAAATGAGTAACAACTATATACTGCATTATATACTTTAGTTGCTTATGTAAAGACATGTAAGAAAAATATGACACTCTTGACCCTAGAAACGAAGTACTTTAGACCTGCAAGTAATTGGCAATGCACGATATGTATACGTGGTTAGATGAATTGCTATATACATAATAAATTTATAATTATTATTGTATATAGAAACAATGTATCATTTACAAACGAAACATCTTTAATTCTAAATAGTGTACTTATTTTGACAGTCTCCGTGGCGCAGTGGATTAAACCGTTGTGGGCTGTGACATGTGAGGTATCGGGTTCGAGTCTCGGCTTGTTTGATGAATATTTGCTTTGCCATCTATTTAAGTATGTATTTATTCATCAACAAAAGTTAATACATGGCTGTGAGCGAATTGTCCCCAGACATTATTATACTATTTTTACTAAATCAGTTAGTAATCGAAATGTAATTGTTATTATTATTTTTATGTGTTCAATATGAGGTAAGCTCTCCAGGCGGATGTATTCTACAAGCATTAAAAATTGGATATCTTCCAAGTTGAGAGTAAACACATTTTCAAGGAAAGAATGCTCGACCATGGGCGCCGGTAGGGTGCACTTGAACGCCCATTCCAGAAAAGAAAGTACATAGAAAAATACAGCAAGCAAGAGGGTAGTATCATTTTATATTGGTTAGTGACGTGCAGATGCAAATGCACCTCCCTGAAAACAATCATGGCGGCGCCCATGCCGTTGACTATCTCGTAACTTACTATATGTTGAAATTGAGACCATAAGCTTGCCTATATAGATACTGGAAAATTCATACATTTATTGGTCACCTATATACATACGTGCTTCATTAGAACTTATGACATACGAACAACTAAGTAGTGGAACTCGTTTCCATCAAGGGTCAGAAGTCACTCCTAAAACTTTGAAAGTGCTTATTTTAAGTCTATTCGAATAATAAACATTTTGACTTTGACTTTAGAAATTGTACAACCAGACTCATCAAGGATAAAGTGAATAGGCTTTTTCTAGGCAGGCGTGTTCCACCTTATGCCTTCTTCACTTATTGTAGGGTACAATGAGGTCAAACGCTTGCCTACCCGACCATGCGTAGATAAAACTGCGACAACTTATAATTAATATCTAACTAGGAAATTAGCTAACAAGCTCATTTATGGCATCCAGCTATCAGAACGCAGTTTAGGTATCAACGTTTCATTAGAGAAACATTATCTTTGAGTCGACCTCCATTAATTAATTAATATCACTGACGTATCATCATTAAAATTCTAACACAAGAGACAAGGGCGTTCGGGTTTTATTCTTATTTGAATAAAAACAAGATTTTTTAAGGAGTCATGTTAGGTTCTTTTTCCTGAAGAGAAAGAAGTTTTGATTGAAAATTCTACTTACTGCTTTTGCTTCCCTCCTGGACTCGGTATGTCAGGTCTGTGAAGGCCAGGTCCACCGGTGGACGCTTCGGCAAGTGCGTGAGGGTCTTGTGCTGTGCTGGTGTTATGGTCACCTTCAGGCTCCCCTTCCTGCCGGAGACAATAGGTACAGTCTCCCCAGACTCAACCATACTCAAATCCTTGTCCACTTTCATTGTAAACACAAACAATTGGATGAATTAAACACTCTTGCTCATTCCTACGTCACAAAGCAAGTTTTTCGTCAGAGAGACGTGCGGACTGTGCCGCGTCTTAACACCGACTGAATTTGGTACCGAGGTAAATTGAATAAGTATGAGTGAATACATTTTATCTTCTCGCTCGCTCGCACTCACGGGTGACGTATATACTTCAAAGACACAAGTCATGAACTTTGCGCCGCCGATGAAATGCATGGCTGTTAGTTTTAATTACAAAATGTTCACAATTAAATTGCATGGAAAACAGCATATTCATCCTTTCTAAGCATGTATCTGAAGACTGAGAGTTAATTAGTTGCAATTTTCCAGTATTATAGCTTCTAATGAAAAATTATTCTGTTCCTACCCACGATTCTCATACATTGTCAGTTTCTATTTTCATTAAAGAGAGAACAGAGTATCTTTGTCACATTTGACCTTGAAACAAATGAGATGATACAAAATGTTGAAAGACTGGAATTGTTTCACTACTTGCTGATAAAGTTCCCGATTGTTGTCTACTAGATAAATTATCAAGTAATTTTATTCATTAAAAATGTAATATTATATTCCTTCGACTAAATAATTAATATCAGATATATAAATCTATCTGTTATTTTTTTCTGTTACACCTCACAGCTTTCTGATAAAATAAATGGTAGTCAGCTATCCAGAGGAATGGAGCACCAGCATCACATTTCCTTTCATACCATTCTCGTTCAACACATTTTTTTTCATTGGTTAATTTTCTTAAATTCAAAGTAAGCATAAATTTTTAGTTCTAAATTATAAATGTTTCCTTTTTTACCAAAAACAAAAAAGATTTTTTTTTCATGTATTTTTGTGGCTTGTTCTGTCCAAAAGATTTTTTGACCAGTCTGAAGTATACTATGCATACAATGTATGTGTGTATGTAAGCTTTATACAAATAGACTACCAAAGGTTTGAAATAAATTAACCAAAAACTTTTAAATAATAAATTATCACTAAATCTGCCTCTCTGTCCGTATCTTGCCTCATGCCCGAACCACTGAACCAATTTTGATGAATTTAGGCACAACATCCACTACATCCTATGTAACATATATAATATATGTATGTATGTCTTCACATATTTGTATCACCAAAATAAAACATTAAGGAGTTGAAATATGGTATGATGGTTAATATATTTTCTCAAAATATGCAAGCAAGTTGCAGGCAACAGGTAGTAACTTAAAAGCTGCGGTAGCAAACCAATATATAGTCTTTATGGTAAATAATTTAAAAATAACTTATATAATAATAATAAAAATAACTTATATAATAGCCTTTTTAAAGATTATAATAATAATAACCACACCACGACACACACATTGACTCAGCCCTGCAGTAAGTATCGTGAGAACTTGTGTTGCAGGAACTTAGCAACGATATGGTATATATACAATGCGTCTTGCAAACACTTGCTTGTACAATTTGTGTTTTTGTTCACAAAAATCTACATTATTACCTGTTAATCATAATATGTTATCCACATATGAAACACAATTGGCATAACATGTATGTTGCCAACTCAGCTACCCTAAACTTTAAGGACCAATAGACCATCTTTATAGTTCTATAAGGTGAAGATACCCATATCCAGGCTTTTAATTAAGTGCCTGTTATCTAGAGAACTATTATTAGAACAAGAATTCATTGATTTTTCATTCTTTGTTGTAGTGAAAACAACTGAATCCATAATCTCTATTTACTGAAAGAGCAATAACACTTTTAAAAGTGGATCGTTACAAAACAAGCTACTTTCTCTAGCATTTAAATTAACAGTTATGAGTAGTTAATGAAGGTAAACAAATAAAACTAACACAATATTCATTATAGAATCGTTTGTAAAGGATTTAGAAATCTTTTTATTCGTACCAGCAATGAATAATTACCAACTTTATTACGCAAGTCGAACGCGAATTCTTTATCTAAACAAAATAAAGAGGTCACAGACATAACTGAAACGTTGCGATATGCGACATTATAATCGAGTTTATAACAATTCCAGAGGCACTTACCTTAAATTGTTTAATATAAATGAGTTGTCCATTGTTCCTTCAAATTCCCATTACACTATGAAGAATGTAACTGTTTGTTATTATGTAAAAATAATTAATTTTAAAACACAAACAAAAAACAGCAGTTTAGTCGAATACGCAACATTGACAGTGACGACTGACATGACATTTAATTTTAATAAATATGGCCAACATTTCTTCTTCTGTAAAATGCTTAGATATCAAATTAACCTCCTCATTCTTTTTACTTTTAAACAGCTACTCAAATGAAGGAATTGTGTAATTCTAGCTTAATAAAAAATTATAGTTCATAAATCAATCACCGCGTCAGTAACCCAATACAATTAATCTTGAGTTTTAACAGACTTTTTCATTAACCATTTCACAACCGATAGTAGAAATTGTTAAATATCACGTCGTTGCTCCACACATGACATTGACATTGACATTATCCTGACAACATATTTTGGTAGAAATTTTAAAAACCACGAAAAATTACGTCAACAAAAATCTCCACATAAAATGTAATGTTATTAAAATATTCAATCAATTCAAACTAGTACCTACTCATTATCGGTTTGAACAATGAACCAGTAGATAAAGGTGCAAGATGGAAAGCGTTAAAGTAAGTTAAACAAATTTTTTAAAGTATTTTTGTGTAGTTTTACAGTGAGTAATGTTCACATTCTTTGTTTCAGAATTTCTCAATTTCTTTAGTTAAAGGCTTTGTGGACAGTTTGAGAGGCGTGACTGTTCTTTTATATTTAGATAAGGAAATAAACGAAAAGGCGCTCAGCAGGTCGCCACACCGAGATATTGATAATAGTAAAAGTAAAGAAAAACAACCGAAAATTCAACAGTAAGTCTGTTTACATTGTCTAACGTGGTATTTTTTGGCGCGCTTGCTTTTTATAAAGCTTTTATTTCTATTTTTTTAAATCTCCTTTGCTGCCTCTTACATTTAAATTGAAATTAAATGTAGGTCGCATAATTTTTTTATTAAATTTAAAAAGTCATAACCTAAATTCATTTACTGAATAACCAATTAAACTGGTATTGTTGTTGGACAAAGAGAACACATATGGTCTAACAAATTGTGAGTCATAAAATCAATGTTCATAAACTCAATGCAAAGAATAATTTCTTGCCTTGTATGATCCTTATATAGGAAGTTGTATTGTTATTTATCTTGTTTATACCATGTCAATGCTTAGCACATGTAACACAAGATTCTACAATCTAACTACGGGGCAGAGTCTATGTGTGATGTGATTATTATTATACTAATAGCATTCAAATAAACTGTTTCAGTTCTAATTTAAGTGTACAAGGCTTGTGCTGACACAAAACAATAAAATCATATTTATTTATGATAAATACTATACTTAAATGCATATTAAAGTTCAAAACGAGTACTCAAATGTTCAAACTGAGTAAAGATTCAAACCTAAGGCCTTTAGACATCCGAGCTAGCAGATAGGCCATCGCACCATGTCATGGTTGTCAACTATTAACTAATGACTAAATTGTAGGTGGTACCATTACACTAGTAACTTGACGAGATCCAAGACATTGCATCCAAGTAAATTGTCCAACAAAAAATTTGGATACTGATTGGTTGATTGCATAGCATGTGTACCCTATGCAAGCTCGTAGACCTGGGGGCTAACTTACTATAAAATCTTTTTAAAAACCATCCCTTTCCCAGGCAGTTCTTAACTCGTCCAGCTTTATGGTTTATAAGCATACAAAAGTAAGTGTAAGTCTGTGTGTAAACTGAAACAATAATGATATGGTGAGAAAAACTAATACAACTAATTTATTGGCAAATGATATTGATGTTGTTGTAAAACAACCGGGCAACGAGCAGGGGTAATAAAGGCTCATAGTAAGAAATGTTCATGCGGTTCAATTTTTGCCTGCCTATAAGAGGTAAGCACCCAGCCCAACTCTACCAATTTGAAATTGAAAGTGTGCAGGCACCCTAAATTAATTAATTTAGTTAAATAAAAATAATAGATTTAAAACACATGATTTGAATACAACTCAAGTTAAAATTATTTATAGAAACCTTTATACTATAACCAACTTGTTTCAAATATTATTAATTACAACAAAAAAAAAAACAATTTCATATAATCAAAAAGATTAATCTAGAACAAGTGTCAAAGGCCAAGATCATAGTCATAATTAAATCATTAATTATGTAAGTGTTGAATGTCATGCTTTTTTGTTATTTTAGAAATGAACACTTGCTTCTTTCTTGGTGTTAAAACTTACCATAGAACTATAATTTTAAAATAAAGAACTCATAATAAATATATAAAAGTAACAATAAATAGTATCCATTAATATGTGAATCACTATGCCACTTTATCTAAAGATTGTTTTAAAGATATAATTTAAAGTATCATTGAGCCAGCTAATACATTAAAAGATAATTGATTTGATTAAATATAATTGTAATAAATAATATCACGACACACACATAGATTCAGCCCAGCAGTGAGTATCGTAAGGACTAAGCAACGATACCGTATAAACTACATACTGCAACCATGACCTCTAAAAAAAACAGTGTGTCTTGCAAATAATACAAAGTTCCGCTTCCACAGTGATTCAAACCCGGAACCTCTAGCATAGCAATCGGCTGTTTAAACCTCTTCGCCACAGAGGTCGTCAAAATTAAAATTATACTATAAGCTACGCAACTTATTAATTTTTCAATTGCTGAATAAAACTTAGAACTAACAAAAAATGGAAAGTCATCCGATTTTGTGTTCTGACCCTGTTTAATCAAATCCTTGGCGACAATGGTCGAATTTAAATATCCTGCTTGATAGTTAAAAGTTACTATAACCAATACGTAGCTTGCAACATCAACAGTAACAAGTAGGTGTTGTGGACCGTGAAACAACCTCCATTAGAGTGCAGGATGTTGCTTGTTGATTTTACTTACCTTATGCATATTAGGCATAAAAATTTGAGCCACTCTGTGTGTACCACATGTGTCAATACACATTGTTGTTTGTTACTCTTAATAACGCAAAAACGGCTGAACAGATTTGGATTAAATTTGGCACGAAATTTCATAGTCAATGAAATAACCATCTTGATTAGCATCTAAGACATTTTATTTTTTGATAATAACCACATCACGACACACACATTGACTCAGCCCTGCACTAAGTATCGTAAGAACTTGTATCGCAGGTGCTAAGAAACGATGTGGTAAATACTAAATAAATAAGAATACAACATCCAAGACCGGAAAGCGAAACAATGCGTCTTGCTAATAACACAAAGTTCCGCCCTCGCCGGTATTCGAACCCGGAACCTCTAGCGTTGCAGTCGGCTGTTTACACCATTGCGCCACCGAAAAATGTTCTTGAAGAATGGAAAAAAAAAACAAATCTATTCGTACGAAGTCGCGGAGTTAGCTTCGCTAGTATAACATAGTAGGGAATCGGACTGTAATAAACAAATTCGATAAAAAAATTAAATCGGTCAAGAACATCACATATTAAACACACAAACTTACGCCGTTATCCCTCGAGAGGGGTTTTAAGAGTTTATGTTGAGTCCCAGTGTGATAGGTTGCGAATCTGTCACCACTATCCGGGCACAATGAGGAAAATCAAAGCCACAACTTACGGCAATCCGAAAATAGAACTCTCGACTTGTCGGGTCAGGTCAGTTGATCAACCAAGGCACGTAAAAAACTAAGCTATGAGTAGCACGTCCTCCAAGAAACGTCGGCCAAAAAATTTTGTATTTAATAATGCAACTGATTAGGTACTAAATATCCCTTTCTCTCTCAAAAACTAAGTCTAACTAACTCTTTGACGCTATCCACGTGTGACGTCACATGTGGATATTGCCAAAAATTGTCCGATCCCCTATCGGTAAATGGTATAAGAATGTGTTTTTATATATTTACTCCTAAACTTTTTCCTTCTTTCCAGAGAATCAAAAGTACTTACTAGGGTATTACAGTCATGTATCCTGAACGGCTTCATATTCCTACTCAGCATACTGGTATTCGAGTACCTACTGCTACCAGGAGTGAAGTACTTAGTGACCGTGGTGTTTGGTCACAACCCTGGAGTAGCCAGGGATGTGTGGGGATGGATGCAGCCCTTCCTCTCCATGACCTTCAGGGTTATTTGGGTGCTGCCGCTGTTCTTGTTGAGCAAGCTCGTCAACAGTCTGTGGTTTCAGGTTAGTGTTAAAACAAACTAATTAACTAGAAAGTATGTTGAGTAGTCTCAACGTCTCAGTACAACGTGAAGCAGTTCGCTGTGTTTCGGTTCGAAGGATTGAAGAGCCAGTTTAATTACCGGCACGACAGGCGTAGCATTTTTACCTATACATGGGCAACGCGTTGGCGGTGCTCTTTGCGTTCCAGACATCAAGGGCATAGTCGTGTCAAAAGGCGGCGGTATCACTTTCCATCACATGAATCTTCCGCTTGTTTGTCCATGATGTTGAATAGTAACGAAAATTAGCATGATATTAGCCATGGCAATATGCAAGCTCATTTTATTTTCAACTTTTCAAGCCATGTTTATATTTATAGCCATCATTAGTTGTATTTTATAAAATATGTCTCATTAAATCTTGGATAATGTCACAGAAGTAAAACTTTATTTCCATGATAAATCCCACTGGTCGTAAGCGTTAACGCCAGCAGAAAATTTAAATGACTTTCACTCGCGATCGACTTATGTCATTGTTACGTCATTTCATTGCATCCTGTTAACGGATTCGAATCGTTAAATTCTTTGACAGTCCGGCTCGTACTTGGTTTGATCTTTGTTTGCGCAGAGCAACGCATTTGGTTTTGTTTGATGACAGATTCCTTGATTATAAAATAAATAAATAACCACATCACGACACACACATTAACTCAGCCCTGCACTAAGTATCGTAAGAATTTGTATCGCAGGTGCTAAGCAACTATATGGTATATACTAAATAAATAAGAATACAACATCCAAGACCGGAAACCGAGACAATGCTTCTTGCAAATAACACAAAGTCCCGACCCCGCCGGGATTCGAACCCGGAACCTCTAGCGTAGCAGTCGGCTGTTTACACCACTGTGCCACCGAGGTCGTGAAAAATAACTGACTAACAATAAATAACATATATATATTCCAGGATATAGCAGACTCCGCATATAGACACAGGCGAGGGCGGCCGCAGTTCATGTCAAGTGTCAGTAAAATCATTGCTGACTCCCTGTTCAGTCTGCTAGTGCAAGCTTTGTTTTTAGTTCAGGTAACAATTTGTATTCTTATTATTTATTTTTATTTTAGTTATTCAATGACCTCTACAGCAATTGCATTACACGAACATACATAATAACACACATTATATACGAAATCTGATGTACATGCCTATAACAGACGAACACAACATTTACAAAGGTTACACACACGTTATACTAAAGCAAAAATATGTAACAAGCAAAATTTAAAAAGCTTTAAGTTAAATATAATGTAAAGACATTTCACAAGAGTGGTCGCTTCCTTGCTATTAAATAATATGTCAATTTTAAACTCTTCAGTTCAAATCGTAGGATGTTATAGTTTTAATTCCTTAATAATCACATCACGTCATACACGACATTGACTCGGCGCTACAGTAAAATTAAAGAATCTCGTTTCGCAGGCACTAAGCAACGATATGGTATTAATTACATTGGTAAAAATACTACATTCAAGATCGAAGGTAGGCGAACAATGCGTCTTGCAAATAACACAATGTTCCGCCCCCGCCGGGATTCAAACCCGGAACCGGGTCGTCAAATCATAGCTCCAAGACTAAACAGTGTGTCTACCATAAGTTCGCATAGTTTTCCTACACGTCAGGGAACATAGATAACTGCAGTGATTTTGTATGAGCAATCTTAATTCCTCATCAACCCGTTAGAGCGCTTTACAAAAATTCATAGAAATTTGTAACTGCAGTCGCAAGCGGCGATCGAAAGTTAAACTCATTGTAGGCGCACAGACGTTACCGATTTCATTATAAATTTTAATGGACGTCTTATTCACCTGTCTGATTGAGTTTGTCCATGGCATCGTAGCTTTAACATGTGAATGGAATATTTTAATTTTTTTCCGATGAAATTCCACAGAAAAATAAATAAATTCTTATTCCATAATGCCAAGCCATAAGAACTTTTTTTCTGGATTTATTTTAATAAAGCATAAGAAACTTGGAGGACGTGGTAGCACAGATTGTTACGTGACAGGTCGAGGGTTCGAGTCTCGGGTTGCTGTGCGTTGTAGCTGCCATGTTCCTCATTGTGCCCGGATAGTAACGATAGATTCGCAACCTGTCACACTGGGACTCGACATAAAAACGCGAAAGACGGTGTGTTACACCTCTGCCAACCCCTCTCGAGGGATTAATTACGGCGTGAATTTATGTAATGTAGCTTTATAGAGTGTTTGTCCTCATTAAATTAATTTTTTGTCCTTTCCAGAGCATACTAGTAAGCATGCTACCTATAACGTATGTCGGCGAGCTGCTATGCCTCGTTCACATGTGCTTACTCTACTCCCTGTACTCGTTCGAGTACAAATGGTTCAACATGGGCTGGGAGTTGCACAAGCGGTTGACGTTCATAGAGACCAACTGGCCTTACTTCCTGGGTTTCGGTCTACCGTTGGCTGTGCTGACGCAGATACCGCAGTCTTATATCATCAGGTAGGTGTTTTCCCCAACGTAAATTTTCCGAACCAATGATTGAGTTTTTTTTAGGGTTCCATACCAAAATGGTAAAATCGGGATACCCTATTACTAAGACTCCGCTGTCTGTCTATCCGTCACACTTAAAAAATTCAGAGTATGTCTATGATGTCAGTAGACCCCCGATAATCCGGATTACAAGGAACTCTTTTGTAAAAAAAATCGGACTATAGGGGGTCTTAGGCAGTTCTCTATTATCCGACAAATTTCGACAAGTGAATTCATTTGATTGTCCGACACTGCCTTGCAAAATGTTTGTCGGATTACCGGGAGTCCACTGTATTTCTATTGTCACTTTAACAAGTTCTAAAAACATAAAGAAATTAAAAGGGCCCCCTATATATCATTTTTCTTTTAAGAAATTATCTAAAAATTAAAACATATTTAAGCTTATAAGATGGTACAGAATCGGTTGACCGGTTTTTATTTTATATTGTTTTTCTTAGCATCAGGTTCAATTTTTTCCTGATGATTAAAAAAAATTACAAAGCCTTATAACTTTTTTTTTTTCAGCGGTTGCGTTTTTTCAATATTTTTCCCGGTGTTCATATTGAGCGGGAACGAGGCGACGCCTGTTATTGGAAGGTAAACTATTTTACAATTTAAAGCTCCAAAAAAATATGGCCGAAACTTGTTGAGGCGACTCAAGATGATTAAAAAAAAACTAAAAATATTAATAATGTCTACCATATCTTTGACATATTATATCTACACACATTGACATAGCAAAACAATGCAACATAGTCATATATTTAAATATTGTATTTGTTCCAGTGAATACCCGCTGAGGTTATTTTCCCCTGTGGTAGCCATCTCCAACGGCATGTTCAGGTTTGTACGCACAAGCGCCGAGGCGGTCACACACAGGAGCAGGTGATCGCGGAGGAAGCTGCAACGATCATCGTAGACTCGTTCGGGCGAGCGGTTAAAAAACGCGTCGTTAAATTCTAGTTTTTACTTTGCGCCACTGTGTTACATGAGGCTTAGCTTCGTATTTACAAAGATCTTGACTAGCGGGTTTGTCAGTTGTTAAAAAAAAACGCCCGAAAAAAGCTCGCCCGAACGAGCACATCATAATCACTTACACGATAGTGTACCTGCATAGTTTTTATGTTATTTTGCAATCGAATTTGTGATATTTCCATGAACACCACATTTAAAAATAACTCATCCTGTCGACAGTGACAGACGTCAGTTTGACGCGACATCGTGGAGAAAGATGTATGTTTTGTGTTCGGAAAAAATGTTTTTTTTTTATGTAATATGTTATCGGAGGTAAATTCAACGTTTTTAAATTTTGATGATGCTATCCATAAGCGATATAAATTCGTGCGCTTTACGTACGCGTCATACACAAGTTTTTATAACGTACAATGGAGAGCGAAATCGTTGTATACCTTTTTTATTTAGCCACTACACTAAAAAAAAAAAAGAAAAAAACGAATTTATTTGGACAGTAAACTGAAAAAAGACCATTATTTTATTGAATAACTGTAATTAAAAAAAAAAAACTGACATTACTAACACGAAATTGCTCAGTGTTTGTATTAAATATTAATCTGAATAACTTAGTTTTCAAATAATTTTGTTAAAAGTGAGACATTTGACACATCGTACGTAGATTTGACAGAATTGATCGATGCGGGACTCGATACTATGGGGTTTATTATTGCATTTGTCTAATATTTGACTAGCGCTATAATCTTTACTGTATAAAGCAGCTATCCTTAGCGTAAGGCCCGCGGGCCGCATGTTGCCTGGCGAGTATCGGCCACAGTGTCCATACATACTTATTTGAAAATAAATAAAAAACGGCAGATAATTTTTTTGACAGCAAACTGTGTTTTTCCAGAAATTTTATATTTTGTAAATCGATATTGGTCTCAATTGTACATTTTTAAAACCAATTTGGATTTTTCACGCCAAAATTACGTTCACAAAAATTTTATTGGGTATCAAATGAAAGCTAGTATGTAGAGGATTCTAAATTTGTAGTTTTATATAATATAATAACTACAAAGGAAACTATTATTTTAACTTGTTGAAGCGGCCCGTGACACTATGTTTGAAACGTATCTGTGGCCCGGCCAGCCAAATGGTTGAGGACCGCTGATTTAAAGCGTTACTTTCTGTATAATACTTTTTTTGATTACTAATCTTTCAACTTACTTACGCACACAAGGGTAATCTCATTAGAGGGTTCTATTAGGTTCCATTCATTGACGCACCTATATTTTGTAACTACTGCTAAACATCAGCACACTTGTTGTAGCTGTAATTGTAAAAGTAGTCGTGGTTTTGTCGGCTAAGTTCGTTTTCCATAAAATTTTGTACTAAATTGTCTAGTTCAATAAATACGATTATTGATATATCAGACAGTAGCGTTCGGGAATCTTCGCGAAAACCGGGAAATTACGAAGTCGTAATATTTCTCACTATACCTATATACATACCTCTAGTTATACTTGTGGCATTTTTTAGGAAATACAGTGCAAACACCAAACAATCTGGGAGTAATTAAAATTATAATGTGCGAGTGTTAAAGATAGTTCTAAACAGCGCTAGTTGAGGTTTAAAACGTAATTTTTGAAAGAAATAAAAAACGTTTTTGCGGTAACTTGCAATTATTGTACACTGTCGAGCAACGATAAACGGTTATGTACTTTGAAAAACTTTTTTAAATTTCATGAATCGTTTTACCGTGTGTTATGTAGAACACCTGCATGTTAAAAGTGAACGTTTGTCACTGCTCGAAGGTGTTTCGAAATTTGAGATCAGAAAAATATAGTTTTATATAAACTTAATTAATAAATGGTGCCTAGTTTATATCACAATCATGATCATTTCAAGTCAATCGCTTATTTAAATGAGAACTGAATAAATGTACATTTTAATATTTTTAAGTTTTATCTTAAATTGTGAATGTTGTTTTTTACGAGTCAAATAAATGGGACTGACTTATTTATAACAGAAAATGTCTTTTAATTTTTCAAAAAATTTTTTTTTGTCTATGGTGCATCCATTTTTAACAAATACTAATAAAGTAGTAAGATACTTTTTCTTTTTGATACTTTCTGATGGCATTGTCATCATCATGGCAAAAACTTTTAAGTATTTTGGCAGTGCCAAGTAATATTTACTATCTTTACTGTAGGCTCTAAAGAGTTAAAGGACAGCACTACAGATATTCACTGGTTTAAACACAAGCAACTTACACATTAAACCCTGCTCATATACTAGAAAACAAAATAAGACAATTTCAACTGACACTTCCCGTTCCTTTCAAGCAACTCGGGTAGATCCTTTTTATTGAAAAAAAAAAATACCAACATGTAATTGAAAGACGAAATGTTGACTATTTCTTTTATTCAACATCAATAGTTTTAAATTTGCATAACGTATGACATCGATAATTCATTACAACTTATTTAACATACATTTTAAACTTAAAATACAAAATTATCACATTTAAATGATAACTGTTATTGTTTACATAAAATTTATTGTTTACATAAAATATAAAAGATTTACGTTTAATATAACGTAACGTATTATGATAAAACATGGCCACAACAAAAAATTGAGCTAAAAATAACTTAGTTTCTTAAAAAAGAAACGAAGTAAAAATATATTCAATCTCACTTCATATTGATTGACATTGACAGATTGTACACAAAGAAAATGTATATTATTGTTGTGTATTTAGTTTTATTAAGAAAATCAAGTTTGACAGTAAAATGGTTTTTTTTTTTAGTATTTCTTTTAACGGCTTTGCTTATAGTACCATACTGCCAAACAGTAAAATGTTAAGTACAGTTGACACAAACTAGAAATCGGATTGAAAGATTTCAAACCAACAAAGAAATCTTTAAAATTGACTTTGACCATTAAATTGATGGTTTTTCTGTTAGTAATATTCTCTTAAAACAATTCCTATTCTAATATCACTATTATGTACTTAGGTAAAGTTTGGTTTATATAAAACTAGTAGGTATATATATTTTTGATATTTAGCTACCTAAATCCTATTTGAGATCGCACTACGTAAATTCATATGTCATATTGATTATGTACTTTGTCAGTTTCAAAATTAAGGAAAAATATTTAACCTTTACCCAATTTCAATGCAAACATTGTTATATAAGGGCTTGTGACTTTAAATCTTATTTTTATTTTTAAAATTCAAAGTCTTAAAAGAAGTCTCCAATATTTATCTGCAGTTAAAATAACTTGTGAATACTTTATAATTAATTAAAAGCATAATAAAAAGGCAGTAAACATTTCTATTGGAATGCAATTAAATTATATATTTTGTCTTTCATGTAAAAAGTTTACCAAAGATACAAAGTAAAAAGCAAATAATACAATTTTCAAAGTATTCTGAATGTTAATTAGTTAATTTAATTATTCAATTATGATGTCAATCTATATAAATAGAATCATACTAAATATTATACATAACAAACAATGAAAATATATACACATTACGCATAAATGAACCTACAAAAACTATTTTTTGGATTACAATATCAAATAATTCACATCAAAATAATTGTATTAACTATATACATGATACCTACATTTATGTACAATTGCAATTTGTGAAATGTCATTATTGTATAAAATTCAGATATCGTTTATGTTTAATAATAAGCGATGGTAACTTTATTAAGTTGTGTGCTATAACAATTGTATTTTAAATAATTATGTTGGAGCTTAACGTAGCTGTTAAAAAATTATGAGTACAACATAACTTTTTTTTTTTTTTGACAAATTACCATGATTTTCTAATCAACCTATTCTCCCTGTATATAATGATAGGTACATGCGCGGTCATAATATTATAATTTCCTTACTAATTTCAACAATTCTATCATACAATGACTTATTTAACATTATAAAATATGTTACCATCACGTTTGTCCAAACGTGAAATCCAGTTGACAGTTGTAGACGAAGCGTTTTTTGACAATGTCAAAACTTCAAAACCAGCTGAAAGTTTTGCTTATTGACATGCGTTCGATCTGGACATTTTTCTTACTATAAGCCAAGTATCCGGCTAAAATTTCGATATGGCCGAAGTTGAAACATTTATAGACAACGCCTATTTATTCTTAAAGAGATCCAAGTTTCAATGCTCGGGAAACTTATACGATCGGAGAAAAGCTGTGTATATATCATTGTCAAATGTCATTACAGCATATGTACCAGTAGCATGCTGAGAGCTGCTCCAACTGTCAAACCGACGCTCAGCATCGTTGCGATGACAGATGACGCCAGCTCGCGCTCGTGGTAGTCCACCGTCCTGAAATTATGACATTTCAACTGTAAATACTAGTTTGAAATTAGTGGTAACTTACTTCCAATCAGAATAATTTATCTTACTATACGACTTGGATTCAATTAGGTTAAAAATAGAACTTTTAAGTCCAGGACTATTTCGGTTTTAAAGTAAAGCAAAACAAAAATACATACATTTAAACGATAAACTGCGTCTAGCAATGACATTTTGACAGAGACGTATTTAGTCTATGTCTTATAATGATGTTACAAGACAAGATGCTAGTAAATATTTTAATAAAATACGTATTTTTAATTACTGAAAATTATAAAATGTAACCTCAAAACAGCTGCTGTTATTATAAGATAGCCTGATGCATGTACAGATAAATGCTATCGGAATGCACATGCGTTATTCGCGACCTTATTAAGTACTTAAGTTATCTCGAGACATCACGGGTCAACATGATATCATCAATTTGCATAAACAAGTACCAATTTTATTTACTATGTAACCCTTATGTTTCCTTAGTGTTTGTCGAGAAATATTTATCTTATATTGCTCCAAATTGAATTATCCTCTACTGCTCCAAATTGATTTTTTTTATTAAGGCAAGCACATGCATCACAATTACAAATACATAAGGCATATACACATACCAAGTATATATATTAGCGATAACATAAAACTAATCATACACGGAAAGACAAATTACATATAAATGAAAACAAATTAACAAACATCAGTACTACTTAGATCAATTTAATTAATTTACGGAATTTAATTGGTGGTTTGAATTGGATATAAATGTAATATAAATATTTCCGATTTCACGTCTAACACCAAATTACCAACCCATTAACTTACCTGCATTTTTTTTTAATTTCAAGGTGAAGTGAATTTTATATATTTGATCTAGAGAAACTTACTTTGGGTGTAAGAAATTTAAGATTTTTTCCAGTAGAATTTCCAAAAATATCTATTTACCTGACTGATATATAAGATAAATACAACACTACGATTATGTAGGTTAAATAAGAATTTATGAAGCTATTAGTGTTTTGGCTCATTTTAACCTCATCTCCTAGTGCAACCACTATGTCACTATATAGGCAAGGCACGCATTGGCGGTTCTCTTAGCACTGTAAGGCTTCATGGGCGTCGTATTAAGGCGTAGGTATCTCTTACCATCGGGAGACTCGTCCGCTTTTTTGCTCCCGAGTTTGAATTTAAAAGTATAAAGTAAGCAGCTTAAGGATAACAACCAAATACGAAATTTGCAATTCGGATTCTGATAAAAAAGAACTCTTTATTCATATGCGACAGTATCAATATTTCAATTACAAGTCGCGTTGAGTAACCATTTCAATAAAGTTCCAAATGTAATTGGTTTCCCACTACCTCCTATTTAATCTGATGAAGTTCGTTTCTGGTCTCAAGACAGCCGGTGCGTCATCGCACAGCTGCATTATTCGTTGATTATTCGATCAAAGGACGCTACTGTTGATCCTGGTGATCAGGAAATGCAGTGGTGGGACAGAGTGGCGGAAGTGCAGCGGGAAAAAGGTCCTGCTCACCTGGTAGAGTTGATGACCACGATGTTGGTGAGGTACCCGTTGGTGAAAGCGAAGAGTATCATGATGATGATGTATTCCCAGTCCCACAGGAACAGCACGGGTAGGTGTGACCGGGGCTGGGCGTTGCACAGCATCAGTAGTGGTACTCCGATGGCTCTGAGCACGCTAGCAGCTGCTGTTATCCATTGGTTAGCAGGCTAGAAAACAATTGATATTATTAGGTCCTTTTCCCGCGATTTAATCCGCGTAGAAGTCGAAAATGGTTCTAACAGGATATTTAATTAATTGACATTTATCGCTATATTTTGTATAATTCACACACAATCTTTATAAACTATAGCCTATGTGTTGTTCTGATTTATAAACTACATTATTGTAAAGTTTCATTAAAATCCATTCAGTAGTTTTTGCGTGAAAGAGTAACAAAATTCCATACAAACATCCTTACAAACTTTCGCGTTTACAATACTATTCATGACTAGCAAGTTAAACCTTTGCCCGCAACTTATTCTGCATTTATCTTCTGCAGTAGTTATATTTCAAACTACCAGTCAAGTGTGAGTCGGATTCGCACATGAACGGGTTCGGTACCATCATACAAATTAAAAATTAATAAACAAATCATTACAAATTAATAAACAAATTTGTATGATTGTATCATACAAATTTAAATATTTATACTACTGCAGAAGAACTGAAGAAAACGAAATATATGCAGACTAAGTAGCTGGCAAAGGGCATATGGACTTTTTAGATGCTTTCGTAAAATAATAAGAACAAGCCAAAAAAATTGAAAGGGTCATGTTTCTTCCTTTTTTCTTTTTTATTTCATCACGTTTGTGTTTGTTGTTATAGCGGCAACAGAAAAATACTTTTTCTGAAAATTCCAAGACTGTAGCTATTATAGTCCATAGATAGAGGACGCTGATAGATAGTCGTACGGACAGCGGAATCTTAGTAAGAGGGTCACTATTTTCACCCTTTGGGTAGGGTAGTTTAAAAATACCATTGTTTATCTCACCCTCATGAGAAAGCCAGCGACTAGCCTCCCCGCGTAGTCTCCGCAGTTGAATATCAGGTAATTGACCACCGGAACGAAATATATATCTAGGAACAAGTATATAAATTAATAATAATAACCACATCACGACCCACACATTGACTCAGCACTGAACTAAGATTATCTTGTATCGCAGGCACTAAGCAACGATATGGTATAAACTACATAGATAAGAATACTACATCCAAGACCGGTAAGCGAAACAATGCGTCTTGAAAATAACACAAAGTTACACACCCGCGGGGTTTCCAACCCGGAACCTCTAGCGTAGCAGACGGCTGTTTACAAAAGCGCGACACCGAGTTGTTTAGGCAGCTTTTGTCGCCTTTGATTTTTTATTTATACATTGCTAATTTTATTAAATATGTGTGTGATTATCTTCAATAAATCAAAAGTTCAAAAACACTCACTATTCCAATCGGTTCCAGACGTGACAGGGTGAGATTCCACCAGTACAGTGACAGCTGGGTAAACAGACATACTGATGCCGAATATCGCGAAGATACTGAACGCGTACACCCACACCTTCCTCAGAACGTTCACCATGGACACCTCCCTGTGCCTGTTCTGCCCTAATCCCGTGCCTCTTAGCAAGTTATGAGTGAAAAAATCTATTTTGTACAAGTAAATGAAGGACATGAGTGAGACGACGACCATTACATCGGCTATGATGAAGTATATAAGGGCGCTGTGTGACGGGGATATCTTGAAGGCTAGGGATATTATTTGGGCAACAGCAGCTATAATGCCACCTAGTGATTGCCCGCTGACAACCGCCCCCATGTATTCCTTGGAGAATTTACTGGCAATGCCAATGAGGCCCGCTATGAAAATCGCGCTGGCGGCTGGAAAAAAACGAGTTCATTAGAATTGCATTTACTTTAGCCTATAGTATATTCAGTTATGCATTTGGGGGGGGAGGGACTATCCCCTATTTCACATTTACTAAAATTAAATTTCCCGCGCGGGACAGCCTATGTCTAGCTTTTCGGTGACTTGGTGGAATAGGGAGGGCGCCAAAGAATACAATCTGTCAATTCAATTTAATATATTCTGAAATTAACAACCTTCTTATTTAAATAAAAATAATGACATAGCAATGCTTAATCAATAAAAATTAAATGAAATGACTTTCACGATATATAAACTAAGTAATAAGAATAAGGCCAAAAATAAACAGCGGTTTATGAAAACCTGAACACTTTACTTTGTTCGTCTCCAAAGGGTGAAACTAAGCCTCCACTGACCGTCCGTCAGTATGTCAGGGGGATTTATCTCCACATACATAATTTTCAGAGAATGTTTATTTCTATCGACGGTTTACCGACGAATCCAAAAAATATAATTAAACAAAAATTCGACAGCAAAAAAAATATTCTTTCGTATTTTTTTTCGTTATTTTTGATTCTTTAACAAAAGTTTTTTCGCTTTTTTAAAGACTAAGACTTGATTTCCTAAAAACATTTTACGAAACCAACTTAAAGATTAAAATGTTGAGCTAAAAAATTGTTTTGTTTTATTCAAAAACCTTCGTTTTTTTACCTTTCATTTGTTTTAAACTGTCATGCGTAATTTAAAACAAAGGAACATATCGTGAACCAGTTTCTATAGTGTCTGAAACAATCACTAACGGTGTACTCGGTTTCAAAAAGCACGGATAGTTTTATTTTTTTTATACAAAAGCATATGTAAACAATTAAACGGATCACCTGATGGAATGTGATACCGCAAAGTGATAGTGATGCGTACTGCAAGGGTGTGGAGTTCTTTGCCTGCCGATGTGTTCCCTGACCAATATAACTTGGGCTTCTTTAAGGCAAGAGTGAATAGGTTTCTCCTGGGCAGGCATGATCCACCTTAGACCTCATCGCCGCTTAACATCAGGCGGGTTTGGGGTCAAATGCCTGCCTGGTCGTGAATAAAAAAAAAGAAAAAAAAAGTGATACCGCCACCTACTAACACGATATATGGCCCTGATGTCATGGAACGCCATGAGCACCGCAAATGCCTTGATATGCAGAGGTAAATATGTTATGTCTCTCGTGCCGGTAATTACATTGGCTCTCCAATCTTTCGAGCCGAAACACAGCAAACTGCTTCACGTTGTATATAGAAAGAAGTGTGGTACCAACCCAGACGATCTCGCACGTATGTCTACCAACTGTATACCTTCCCTATTTCATTCCTATTCCAACTTAATGCTCATGTCATGATCAAGCAGGTCGTGTCATAAAGGAACGTCAGTTTTAACATTATTAAAATAAAGTCGAAAATTATTTGTCAAGGATAAAACAGCTATAACGCTGTGAGCGACAGGCGTGCCTAATCAAAAATAAAAAGATGTTAACTACTCACCAGTCATAATGACAACGGAGACCATGGTGAGGATGAAGAACCCGTTCTGCCAACCATCCGTGTCAACTTGCACCATTGCCGTGGTCAGAAGGAAACAAATAGTCACCACTACCAGGGACCACTGCAGTCTGCATTTCACTGACACACTACAAAAATATATACACTAAGCCTGACAATGCGATTCGCACCATTTTTTTTGAAACAGTACCACTTTGAAACTCTACAGCACTTGCAAATCTAGGGAAGCACCTGAGTTCTTCAGATTTGTAGCCCTTTCTTTGTTAAAACCTAACGTTATTGAGGTCAAGCCCCCCCCCCCCAAAACTTTTCTAAATCTGTCTTAAAAGGTGGTCAAATTTGATGGGATATAGCCAGCACAAATAACAATCCTGGATCTAATGGATGGTTAATAGATTCGAATCCTATTAGGCAACATTTGTAACGCAACATGTATCATAACATCAATTGTTTCAAATTGTTGTCGATACGATACTGTACTATACATACTGTGAAATATGAAACAGATATGAGAAATAAATGCAGACAACGCACAAACTCACACACACGTCAGTACATGGTCTGCATTGATCTTACAACAATACTTAAAGTATTGCACCCCTTCCTTTTTCATTAAAACAAAACTAGTGAGGTATAAAGAAATTACAGGTTGTGTTCCGATATACACCGCGACCATTGTAAGCCATGACGTCAATTCAGTATTCTGCGAAGCCGTTCTTTTATAGCAAGTATACTGGTTACTATTTAAAAAGGAACGCAGCGCAGTATACTGTGAGACACCGTTTTCGAAGCCTTTTTAAAATGAATACATTTTACGTTAGTTTCTATAACGTTGCCGTTGTTATATTCATAGCCACAAACTTTTATTTATTTATAAATAAATAAGTGGTTCAAACTGTTCTTCCAGTCAAAACTATTGTTTGCAGTGATCACGTGAACAAACCACTGCGAGCACCTCACCTCGAAAACGGCAGTGCTCGCAGTGGAAATATGGCGGCGATTCATGACGTCATATATTTCCCTAGGGCACTGTGGCTATCTACTGCCAGTGTGTAACGGAATGAATTTTCACTGCTGAAACGCAGTGATCGCAGTGCATATCGGAACATACCCATAATATATATTTGCAAATCACTTAATTAATTACAATCGTTTACTGTGGTAAATCATTAATGTAATTTTATTGTTAATTAATAAAAACATTATACATGTGGTTATCTTTATTGTTATTAATTGATTTATTGTTTGTCGTTATGTAATAATAGATTACACAATGCACAGTAACTGCAAACCGGTTTATAAAAACATTTTTTTATTATTATTTGGTTGACATGAAGACATCACTGTTGATTTTTCAACCAAGACGTGATAAATTTACGTATTTTCAAAGAAAAACATTGAGTTGTTGACTTGAATTGTATTTTAGTATTTTAATAAATTCATTATTCATTACGTTGTAATTTAAACATGTTTTATGCATATGTGCTTCTTTTTTTTTTTTCATTTGACGTAATTGTTACAAACATGTACATGGAACACACAAAATATACGAAAAAAATACTTACAGATGCCCATAGAATGAGTTTAGTATCAGGAATATCAGATTAGGTATGGCCATGGCTACGTTCAGGTATGATGTGAACTCCGCTTGGAACTGGGTCTTGCGGACAACGAAAGTGAGGTTCTTAGGTGAAACATCTCTGAACTTATACATCCAGTACTGCAACAAGAACAATTTGTTAACAATTTATAATTCTCCCAGCTTTTGTGTGGATCTTTTATCCATGTAGAAATTGTAATCGTATTCCATTTTTATGACATTTTAGTCATTTTTCAAGGTACAGTTCAAGAGAGTGACAACATTTTGAGTCTATAAAAAATTACACCACCCTAAAAAAAAAACAATTCCCAAATTTTTATAGAATCGCATTTACTTTGTTTTGTTTATTTTATGGTTTGGCTATGTGGTTACCATTAAAACTCACATAAATTTAATGACCATTTAAGTAGCTTATCGCTTTATAAAATTCTGTTGTAACCATTTTCTCTTTATTATAAATGTTCAGAAAGGCGACCAAGCCTCATTAACATATTTAGTCAACCTTAGATCAAATTAGAATAAGATCAATTTATTATTTAGTTAAGAATTTATTGATAAATAAAGATATTTTCAAACCTAAAAATCATATTAAAAAATTAATTATGGGTTAGTACGACGCTTATGATACCTCTAAAGCAGAAATATGGTAACTGACTAAATATATGTTTTCACAAATCAATCTGTAATTAATTTAATATGATTTTTTAAATCTATGTCTCTTTCTAATTGTTTCATCTCTATTCAAAATCTATGACACTTCTGGCATGTGATGATGCAACATCACATGGTCTTATTTGTCTAATCTGAAAATTCTTACCCACATATCCTCAACAATCACTCAATTATTCTCCTTTTTATGTCACAGATTGTTTATTAATAATTCATAGTTACATATTTATTACAAAAAAAAAGGTGGTCATACATGTCTTTAGGTATTATTAAAAACCACTAACCAATAGAACCCAAGTATTTTTAGTGAATTTGTAAAAAAATCGTTATCCTATACATGTAAGCTTGTTTACCACCCAAGTATTTTTTATATTCTTCATTCAAGATGTGTTTTTAGAGCTTTTTTGTGGAGAAGAAGATTAAGTGATTACTATTTTCTAACAATGATTGTAAAAAGGAGATGTGGGTCATTAAGATAAGACATTCATAACAAGACAAGCTGTTTACTTAGAGACCTTAAATAAATAAAAGTTTCCTTAATTTACATTTCTGCTAATTACCTGAGATTATAGCTTTGGTTTTCCCTCGGAGATATCTTTATCTTTTAAAATAAAAAAATGCTCATTTTGTGAACATTTTAAGTTGCTTTTCTTGGAATTCAAACTTTACATTTTATGGAATATTAATATTTAAATTGAATGTTATAATTAATAATATTATTAAGAGTAGAATCTTTAAACTATATGAATTTAGAATTTTTAATTTTGGGCCTATGAACATGGACAATACAGCCTTTACCTACATTAATATCAGAAAGTATAATTTATTTTTATTTTTTACTTATTTGTGAAACCAACAGTTTTATATTTCAATATAGATTAACAAATAATAATTCATTATTACCAATGAAGTTTCCACTGATAGATATTCACAATCGAAGCAGAAAAAATAAATTACAAATAAACATTAACATCACAAATTAAATAATTAACGTAACGAGCAAAATAAATGAATGGGCATATGATGAACAATAAATAGAATACATGGAAATTTCATAATACACTAAGCTGGAAATTAAGAATTAATTGAAAAATATTTTATCAAAGATCTTTTAAATTGATTAAAGGATGTAAACATGTCAATATTCTCACTTGTAACTTTCTTATTAAAATTATTAGGGCATCGAAAGAGGAAAGTGTTTTCAGCATATTTTGTATTTGTGGATGTTTACAAACAAAGACAAAGTTTGATGAAAGCTACAATTATTATTACAAAAAAAATACATGTAGTTAAATTATATTCTGACACAATGAATTTTCAATTTTAAACTAGAGCTGCCAGACCTCATTTTTGAAAAGTAAAATTTTGTCACTACAATCTTTTCTAAATTTCATGGATGATTAATTTTATTTTACATTCATTGTTTATGTTAAATTATAATAAAACTATTAATTGAATGATAACAGACCTCATGTCACTATATATAGCAAAAGTATACAAAACAAGAAGTGACTCATTACAGATGTGTTGCTTTAATCTTCATTTGTTAAATTAATTCTTTATTATTTAAAATAATTATTCCAATTCCAAAATCACTATTCAAATAACATTTGCATTATTTATTCCTATTCTTATGTAATTTGTAATTAATGCTACCTGCAATTATTTATTTCTCAACCTTATTTATAATAATTGCAAATTATTAACTGAAGGAAGAAGTGTGATAGGTAAAAGATTGTTTGAGTACATAAAGAATTGATTCATTGATTTTCCTATAAAAACAATTTTACGCCTGTTGTTAATTCTAGCTCACATGTCTTGTATTATAAGCAACAAAAAAAAACATTAGTACAACTACTTTTTTGGTTTTAAAAATTTGGCAAAACAGTTAAGCTGTCAGCCTCATTCTTAGCAGTGAATGTAGTGTAAGAACATTTGCTAAAATCCCAAACCTAAAGAGTTTTGGCAACCTTACCTCCTCAAAAATGACCAAAGTTTACATTTCTCTATGATTTTAGTGTGTAAATAAACACTTGCAAAACTTTCTGGGAAGTCTAATACTAGTTCAAATTTTTTAAATGTCCTTCACTAATATTTAAATAGAATTGTCATTCAGCATGTTTACTTAGACTTAGGCTAGTTAGGTACAAAAAAAATCTCCGCAAACGAATTCACGGAAAAAAAACTATGATTATTTAATTATATACAACCAATCTCATCGATTAGCATTCATGATAACAAAGCAAATAAAAATAGACAAAAATACTCACGTCGTTGGCAGTTATCAAAAAGTTCCACGGCACGAGGGATGTGACTCCGAACAATACGAACAGCAGGTAGACTATCCAGAACCTATCTTTGGGCTCGTCAGATGGGTCCAGAACTTTGGTCGAACACGAGTCAGTGACGAGCTCCCTCTCCTCAGAATCGTCAAGAATTTCCTCCTCATTCTCTATATTATCCACACAGATCTCAGCGTTAATAGATCCACTCGCATCCATGATCTCAGCTACACTAACTAATTAGTCATCTAACAATGAACTTAGTTGAATGAAAAAAAGATTTGGGTTCCAACTTTTTTGCTGCCAAATGGTTGCGTTTCGAGTCGATCCTGCTCAATGAGATTATTTTAAGAACACCCAAATAGGACCTGGGTCTCTTTTAGAGGTCACCCAATCAATAAAACATGGACCATTACATACATGTTTTGTTTTATTTATCTAAAATAAAACACAACACTCAGTCCGATCGAACATCTAATGGCAAACTGATTGACGTTTATTTACGAACCAGTGTTTCCAACCTAAAAAGCCATTTTATCGAAGGCTGAAGATTATCACACAATGACCAAAATGGACTTAAAATTATCGTGCACTTAGAAGAATGACTTTTAATAATTCAAAAAAGTAGATCATCATATTAAGTTTAAAAAAAACTTTTTGTTCCTTATTTTTACAGATGGTAGTAATTTAAAAAGATTTTTGCCTTAACCTTTGGGGTCACCCATTAATCACGTGATGTTTATATTTAACTTTTCAGTCCCTCCCTCCCCCCTGATGATACATGGTACTATTTTGTACTACCCAACCCCCTCCCACCTAAGATCACGTGTGTTTTTTGCTAATTATATATTTAAAATATTCTTTACACAGGTATTTGATAAATTTTATTAGGATAATTAAGCAACCGTACATATAAGAACACAGAAGGCATAGAAAAACAGTAACGAGGTGGTTTCTAACTAATTAAGGAAAGTTTGCTGGCGTGAAAAACTGCGGTCCCTCCCGAGTACTAGGCATCAGGTGGGGTGACAATGGCAATGGACGATAACTAACTTGTGCAATCATAAAATCATTTTCCAAATTACTAGTGGTTTGAACTGCTTACTCGTAACCCCACATGTCTTGGAAATCTTTGACCGATTTTATGTTATTCAGGGGGGAGGGTGCTTCTTTGGGGGGAGAGTTAAAATTAAATTCGCCCGAGTGCTACTGCCACTGTAATAAGCTAAAAACCTTGCTGCTACTCGTGAGCATTTTGTATTGTAAATGTTGTAGATCAACATCAGTATCATCCAGCCACTCCGCATCATTCATTTCAAGCACCACGCAGATAATCTCCTTTTAATGAATCTATTTTCCGTTCCGAATTTTTGTGTTCGTAAAATACTTATTATGTACTTGTAAAAATCGTATTCAATTGTATTAAGGGTTAAAGTTTATACGATTTCGCAAAATTGATAAAGACGAAAAGTGCTTCGGTGTTTTAAAATCCCATTGCGACCCCTCTCCCCCTTGTGATTTTTCTTGAAACTCCTTTTCCCCCTTTCAGACCTCACGTCATTAATGGACGACCATTTCTTATTTCTCTGTTTTTACTTGATACTAAAGAATAATTTTAAATTGCAAAGGTAAATAAAAATTAAGTCAATTTAATAATATTTCTCATAATGCTTAGAGAAAATCATGACATTCAAAGTTTTTGCTGTCTTGAAAAGTATTGCGCGATGGTGATATTAATAACAATAAAATATTTTAGGACCGTTCACAGAAATTGTCTTAGTCCCAAAAGAAGTCACAAATGTACTCTGGGTATTAAACAACGATATATAATACTAATAATTTACTGTCTTGACTTTACATTATATAGATAAATATATATGTACATATACAGATAAATAGTTTAATAATAATAGAAAACAATCACGACCTCAGAGCAAATATTCGTGTTCATCACAAAAATATTTCCTCGAGCCAGGAGTCGAACCCGAGACTTTACGTGTCACAACCACGATGTTTTATAGTACATCATTTAAGTACTCAAAATTAGCGTTAACGTATTTACGTACTTTAATTATCGTACGGTTGGGAACACATAATCGGTGTTCTCTAAACTAAAGCCATTAAAGAAATATATTAAAAAAAAATATAACTACTGTTTTAGAAGAAAACTTGTATTTGCAACACTTAACGTGCTACTTAGCTCAGTATCAATGAACTGAAGGTCCTTGATATAAATAAAAAGGTGGGGTTTGTAATTGGCCATCAAGATTTCTTAATTTTTCCAAAATAATAATTCACATCTATTCTGTATCAAAATATTTTATTTCTATAAATGTTTTATACGTGATGTCATTATTAATATAGATTTTTCTATTTTGTACAACTTTAAAGCACATTATAAGTGATATAGTTACTTAGTAAATAAGTGTAAGAACGAAAAAAAAGGTTATATTTACTAATATTTACAATTGGAATGTTTAATATAAAATCTTAAGAAAAATAATAGTTACAGTAGATTATTAACGTTCACTTGGAAGGTATCCCTACATGTTTGTCATTAACAATCAAACATTATGAAACATGAATATTATTTATCTCAATATTCTCTTATTATCTAAGGACGGCAACATTCATAAACTGAAATATCTTAAACTATATTGTAATTTTCACATAGACTTTATAATATGATTGTTTATTAATAATAACATTTTATTGCAATATAAAAACTGTTTACATATTCAGGCATCTGATAAGGCACAAATACATTCTGCGTTTATTTTTATATATACATATTAATGAGATCCTACATTTGTGGTATATTTGATTGTATACACTTAAATTACAAAAAAAAACAGTAAATAAAAATCTCTTAGATAAAGTTAAATGTAAGTAAATACATTATAGAAAGCTTGAAAAGAAATAAATAGAAACTCATCGATTATATATACTGTAATAGATGCGTATAAAATTTTAGTTTGCGGCAGTATTTTACTACAAATCCCTCGCATATATTGTGCAATTACAGACCAGAATCTCTGAAAATTGGATAGAAAAGTGTTATATAATACATTTTCTATTAGCCTTTATCGCCCAAAAAGGCTTCGAACACGCAGAAAGCAAGTAAATGCAAGAAACAATCCTTAATACACCATCAGTCTTTTCATTTACTTCCACAATACATTATATATCTCATTAAATACGCAGGTGGGTATGAGATACAACACAGTCACGGTTCTATAATTCTTAAAACCACACAGGCACTTGTGAAAACGATTTTAAGATGTTGCAGTCTGTGCAAAAATGTTTTTTTTTTAAAATAACTGGTCATTTTCAGTATTTCTATTGCGAACCTAATTTAGAAACTATTATAAAATTGGGACAGTATTTGACTTCAGAATATGTGCATAGCTTGTGTAATGTCTTTTTTATTGCTATTTAAAAATTATCAGTTATTTTAACGAGTACTAAATTAGGACATTTCACTTTACATAAATCTTTACATGGTAGGAAATTGAGGTTTTTTATCGAGTTGTATTATTTAAGCTGACGGGATAGCTAGAAGCGACATGACTGTCGCCCTCCTCTTTTTCTTTATTATGACAGGGAGAAAGGTATTTCGCGTGTCATATTTATTTAACGTGCTAGCGCTGCTCATGATTATGATAATTCCTTCACATAGCTGTCTCTAACGGTTGGCTATAAGACCTATTTGCTTCCGTCATCTGTTGATCATCATCGTCCATATCGAAGTTGGTTTCTAGAAGAGCTTCCGATTTGGATCTGCTTGGGAGGCCTGGGCTGTCAAAGTCAGCTGATAGGTCAGCCGGGCTGGAGTCGTAGCTCGGAATGTGGTCGGACGTGCTCGGGGAGTAAGCCGGCAGGTGCGGCGGACTGGGCAGGTTGTCTGAATAGTATTGCTGGTTCTCTGTAATAATGTTGACACAATTTGACTAAAGCGCTAAGATAGTGTAGTATATTACTGTGTGGAACAAAGTTGCAGGCAGGAACCTGGTTGCGTGTTTCAACAAGCAAATTTATAACATTTACAATTCGAAAATCATGACTGCATTGAAAATCTTAATTGTTATTTTTAAAGCGTAACATGTGCAATATTTTCAATAATAATGTACTCTGTTGGTGGGTTAATTAATAAAAATTCACCAGCAACGTTTCGCCTCTGCCCGAACGTAGTAGCGGGTACTGCTCCCGGCTGCGGTTGCTCCGGCATTTTGGATCTTAACTCCATAAGAAAAGAGAGCTTCGGCTGCCCACCGTACTGTGGAGCACCATACCCGTACACCTTGCCTTCATTCTCTAACTGTCTCTTCAGATCTAAGGGATCTTCTTTACTTCGAAGTGGTAAAGTATCTGAAGTGAAGTACTGTGAATCACTATTCGGCGACAGCGTATCGTCACCACCGTTCGGGTGATGGATGATGGGTATTTCTTCAGTAGCTACAGTGTTAATACTAGGAGCTTCACTACCAGAATGGTCTTTGTACCCTTCGTTGCGGTAAGCCAAATTCAAGCTTTGCGGTACGGAATAAGGTTTGTTATTGTTTTGAGGTATAGAATATTCTGGTGAGGCAGGTTTCTTGACAAATGTTGTATGCTTCAGTTGCATGATGTTGGTGTGTGGGTTGTGGGCTTCGTATATGTCGAAGGTCGTGTCTTCGAGTGAGGAGTTGAAGTGGCTTTTCTCAGTGGATTCTACAGAAGTTGTGGAGGCCAGCATTTTGCGGTAATCAGAACCTTTGGTCAAGGTTTCTGTTGATCTGGTGCTCTGGAAATTGATTTGAAAATGTTAATTAGAGTAAGATATTTTTAAATTTCGCATCGCATTGTTTATTGGCTAACTGATTTTTTTGATGTTAACATTGCATTATCTTATCGTTACGGCGAAAAGCGTTAAGGCATCAAATACAAAAGAATATGTAATCCCGTAAAAGATATTTAAAAGAATTAAAAAAAAAACACTTTGACAAGTGCAAAACCTTTGCTGTGAATCATTTTAAAGCGCGAAAATTGATTGTGAGATTAGATTTGACTTTTTGGGAAGCCTTACCATTTGTGCTAGTTTCCTCCTGTACGCGTTGTCTGGGAAACCACCGTTGATAGATCCAATAGAACGCACCGAGTGAAGGGATTGGCGGATTGAGTTGCGTCTCTCCAAACGTTGGAGATGTCTGAAAACAATTGTAAACATGATAATCTTATTATCGGTATTGGATGTAGTATTCTTATCAATGTAGTTTATACCAAACCGTTGCTTAGTGCTTCTGATAAGATTATAACTTAGTGCAGGGCTGAGGCAATGTGTGTGTCGTGATGTGGTAATTATTAAACATATTTGAGGCAAAGTAACCCTGAGATAATGGCAAAGAGAATCAATATCATCAGGCGGACGACATCTAGAAAAAGGGCTCCCCCATTTATTTTTTTATGAAGGCGAACCTGTGCCACTTGTTTGAAGCAACTTCCTGCACAAGATCTTCTGTCCATCTTCAACTGTACATCTTCCATGAACCGTTAAGGTTCCTTCCCTTGACCAGTCATAGGTTCTTCGAGCTATATGGGAAGCTAATTGCAACTCAATAACTACAATATTGTTTATACGTCCTGCAGCAGACGGTTCATCTGATGGTAGGAGCTGGTGCCTATTGACACGAAGTTGCTGATGATAATCTTGATGCTTTACAAAGCCGATAATAAGTAAATGTTCTTAAGTAATGAAACGTGCAGTACCTGTGCTTGCTCTTGCTGTACCAGCAGACCAAGGCAGCTCCGACCAGCACCACGGCTGCCACCAACAAACACGTGAAGGACACAGCCAGCATGTCTCCACGCCAGGATAGAGGGTCGATGGATACCCTTGGGTCTGAACAAAAAAACAACGGTATATTATAGTTATTTGTGTCTGGACACCACATTTTGACATTGACTTGGTTTGAAATCAAATGTGATACAGCGCCATCTAGTGAGCTAATCAAACGAATACATTTTTCCAGGGTAAATAGTATGCAAAGTTTTTTATAAAGGCAATAAATTAATTTTGCACCGGCATAGGCGTCGCATGGTACAGTATTTGTGTAGTATATTAAACTTGGACTTGTTCTTGTATTCTTACAATTACCCAACAAAAACTCGTACTATGTATAATTATGGAGCTTAATATGCTTCTGGCTGTATTTCAACCATATGTCAACTGCCCCTCCCTAACCATAGAATGGCGAAGACTTTGTAATAAGGAACATTGCAGCTACAACTTACGGCAACCCGAGACTCGAACTTTCAACCTATCGGGTCGGTCGGTTAGCCAAGGCACGTAACAAACTGAGCTACCACGTCTTCTTTCACACATTATTGTATAATCACCAAATACCAACATTTTAATCAACAAGCTCCACAATTACGATATTAAATGATGATGATAATCATTTAGTCAACTGCTACGCTAAAAGTTGTGGGTTCGAATCCCAAAGGTGGAACTTTGTATTATCTGCAAGACACATTGTTTTGCTTACCGGTCTCGTATTTTGTATCCATATCCATGCAGTTTATATCATGTCGTTGCTTAGTTACTGTGACACAAGTTCTTACGATACTTACTGCAGGGCTGAGTCAAGGTGTGTTTCGTGATGTGGTTATTATTATTATTATTATTAAATGGGATAATATCATACCGATTTCACAAATAAACGCGTTCTTCTGCTTGCAGTCCGTGATCTCAATAGATGAGAACGTGAAGGACGTGCATTGCGTGACGTAGTCGATATGGTTGACCCAGACCCTATCTCCGGACTGGTACCATAGGTTCTGCGAGTTGATGTACTCGTAGAGAGCTTCGTAGTGGCCGCTCACGTATGGCATTGATGCATTGTCGGACTAGAATGGAAAATAAATAAAATTAGTTTTTGGTTAAATTTTGGTATGAGATTTGAAGAAGATATAAAATGAAAAAATTGCCTTTTTGGTACAGATAGGTCTAGAAGAACCGACTGACAGTACTCCTGTTCATTTTAGCCGAGAAGGAGATATGTGTATTTGTGAGAGACAATGCATATACAGTGTACCGTATTCATTGATTAAATAAAAAAACCTTTTCCCGTAAAAGATGTTATACACTGTTTCTCTATCTTATCAAATTTTTAAGATACAACTTTTACATGGGCAAGTTATTGGCGATGCTCTTTAGCAGATCACTAAATTCCTAGACATTAAGTAAATTCTGCGGTATTTTAGTGAATGCGTGAATTTTATTAATTTCGTGTTTTAGCCGCCATATTATTCACCGTTCAATATGCTATTTAGCTATATTTAGGTAGATTTATTTAAGATTTTACTTAACTATCCCCAGTAACTCACCATGCAAAACAGCCGTGCCTCCTCATATGTCATCGGAGCCCCAATATACATGTAGCAGGAGCCAGCTACATGCTCCCATCCTGGAGGACACTTTCCGCCGCCGAGTACTGTCAGGTTGTTCATGTAGTATGGCCTGGGGTGAGAATAAAATAATAAATAATTATAAATAATAACATTATACACACTCTTTGATTTGGTTTTAAAGGTACTTATTTTAGGTATTAGTTTTTGAAAAAAAAGGAGTGAAAATCTTTGCCTGCCGATGTGTTCCCTGATAAATATAACCTTAACTCAGGCAAGAGTGAATAGGTTTCTCCTGGGTAGGCATGCTACATCTTAGACTTCATCGCTGCTTAACACAAGCCGGGATTGGCGTCCAACGCTTGTCTAGTTCTTAATAAATAAAGTCTGACTTTGACTAGGTCCTGTACTAAGAATCTTGCATCAAATAGGATAAGTTTTGTCGCAGCATTATTATACATAAGCCATAGTCTTCAACAAAGTAAATAAGCCTTTATATTTTCTTTTACTGACAATAATAAATTTATAATAATAAAAATAACCACATCACGACTCAGCCCTGTAGTACGTATCGAAAGAACTTGTGTCACATGAACTAAGCAAGGATATGGTATATACTACATAGATAAGAATACAACATCCAAGACCGGTGAGCGAAATAATGCGTCTTGAAAATAACACAAAGTCTCGCCCCCGCCGGGATTCGAACCCGGAACCTCTAGCGTAGCAGTCGGCTGTTTACACCACTGCGCCACCGAGGCCGTCAATAATAAATTTATGTTCATTAGTTAGTTCAATCTATGAAAATATAATCAAAAATTAACTTATAGTTTTCCCCGGTATCTCCTTAGTCCTACTATAATGCGTTCAAGTGACACAATAAAGGTTATTATTAATAATTTTAATATTGTTTTATTTCCATACTTTTAATTTTTTATTCTATTTTAAAAAGTGTAATAAACCCCCTAAGGTATTTTCATGGTCGTGACAAAAATATCCGTCGTGGGATCTTTCCAGGGGATCTCAGTGGACATCGTCATGTGTATGGTGAAATAATACTGACCTGTAGTCAACTTCCAACAGCAATGGGTTGTCAGACTGGTCTCGTATCCTGCCAGCGACAGCCAGGCTCTCGTTGTAGCTCCAGTAGTTATGCTTAGCATCGATCTTAGTTCGCCACAAGTCCAGAGAACTGCACATAACCAAAATTTATGTAGGGGATTATTAATAAAATAAACATTAAATTTCGAATGTCAGCTTTCTAATGTCAGTTTTACAGGTGGTAGATGTACGTTCGAGATCGTCTAGGTTGGTACCACCCTCCTTTGTATTTCTGTCGTGAAGCAGTTCGCTGAGATTCGGTTCGATTAATTGGTAGTAAATAAAGTTTTGTCTATGCGTTGATAAGTTAGGAAAAACTGATTCAATGTATATATAAATATCCACAGGATAAAGTTTATCTCCTCGGTAAATTTGATCAAAATCTGTTCAGCACTAACGGCACGGAGACGCACTCCTTACAAGACAAAAAATAATTTAAGAGGTAAAGATTCTAATAGTCTTCTGCATCGGCCGCATAATTTATTATTAATCTTTAATGAATGTAATGGGTGCATGTGCGTCGTATTAATTAAATAAATAATTAAAATTAGTGTTAAAAAATGCGTTATAAAAGTAGCAAGCAGTAGTAGTATTATAATATCTAATTATATATTTATTTTTAAGGATTACTAGTAGTTTTTTTTTAATAAGTTAACTATAGAAGTTTTAGACAACAGTAGACCCTGTTTACATTAGTTAATTTAAAACTTAACCTAGAAGACATAAGGAAGAAAAAAAAAAACCGCAAGTCAATAGTGTAAATCAGCAAGCATTCTCCACATCGTATAATTCTCGTCTGAATATAAGATATCCTTATTTTTTTTGTGTTTTGTACATCATGGGCAAACAAGAAGACGGTTCACCTGAAGGAAAGTGATACCGCCGCCTATTGACACGACGATGCCGTTGATGTCGGGAACGCTGAGAACGCCAAAGCGTTGCCTATGTAGTAAAGACGTTATACCTCTCGTGGCATTAATTACACTGGCTCTCAACCTCAAACCGAAACACAGCGAACTGCTAATAAAATAGTATATGCCGCTTAATGCTGCTGTTAATTAATATAGAAACAGATTACACTCATCATCAGGTATCTTATTATTTATTAATGTTAGTATCATCTCAAAGCAAACCATCACCTCACAAAGTTATTTACTTTAAAAAACCAATACCCAAATTAGTTACGTAATATAACACATGTAATTAGTATGTGTGCTATGGGCGTTGTAATAATGAATACATATTCAATTATATAACTCACCTGACTGTATTTGGATTATAGTCAACAAAGCTATGGGCGGGGCCAGCCATGCAACAGAACATGCAAATAATTATTTCATTATTAATATATATATATGTATACCCATACTTACGCTTTATATCTAGGAAGACTAAAAAATATTAACATTCTATTCTATGTATCCACATATCTACTAAGAAAGACAATTCATTCAAAGAGGGAATGTTATGTAAACATTATACATGCATGTATTTTATATAACAAATTAGAATGAATGCTTATAATACCCAAAAGGTTTAGGTCGGGTTCAAAAACCAACCTATCATAAACTATGTAGGCCTTACTCACTCTCAGGAACAGGTAAGATATAGCATTTATTCAAAAAATTGCTCTGGAGAAATGTTATAATGCTTTATTTTTTTACTTATATGATATGTAGCTATGTATAACTATTGGCCTATTTAACAGTGGGCAGATATCCCCCCCCCCCTCCAATATTTATATAATAATTATTACATTTATCGGTACAAATAAATTTAATTAATTTCTTACTTTTAGCTCAACTTTCAAAAATTATGATCATGACAATTATTAATCATTTTCAATTAATCAAACTTACCGTAACACTTAAACCATGTACCCATTTCGTATATACCATATCATATATAACAATCATTACATTTTTGTTTATGTATATGGAAAAAACTTTGTATATACTGTTGATAACTAAGATCTAGTGTTGTGCTTACATGGATCTGTTGACGGTGATCATTTCATAGTCGTTGTCCGGATTGAAGAATATATTGTCGACGTAGTGTTGTCCCGCCGTACCAGCCACTACTGTCGCGCGACATTCACGATCTATCGCGAAGTTTCTGCACATAAAAAAACATATTAAAGATGCTACCTTTAATATTACTAACTTAACAAAACATAAGCTCACGCCGTAATCCCTCGAGAGGGGTTGGCAGAGGTGTTACACACCGCATGTTTATGTTGAGTCCCAGTGTGACAGGTTGCGAATCTGTCCGGGCAAAATGACATGGCAGCTACAACTTACGGCAACTTTACCTCAACCTGTCGGGTCGTGTCGGTCGGTTAACCAAGGCATGTAACAAACTAACAAAATACGCATTGTTTCGCTTACCGGTCTTGGATGTTGTATTCTTATTTATTTGGTATATACCATATCGTTGCTTAGCACCTGTGATCCAAGTTCTTACGATACTTACTGCAGGGCTGAGTCAATGTGTGTATCGTGATGTGGTTATTTATTTTATTTTATTTATAACTGAGCTACCACGTTCGTGGTTATATAAAAATATAACAAAGATCACTTACTTGTAAAACCCATTATGCGAAGTCGTCTGGTATATAGGCAGGCGCACTTTATCAAAGCCTGACACCTCAAGGATGCGGAGTCCGGTGTTGTCGTGGACGAAGTTGTGCGTGAAGTTGGAGACGACCTGATGCAACACGATCACGTCACGGTACCTCGCAACGTTGCGGGTGAAGTAGTTGCGGTATATTGTCACTTCTTGGTAGGGGGACGACTGGCGGCCTGCGAAGAAAAAAATGGTTTGAGATAATAGTTAAGGATTAAATTAAATTTGAAAAAAATAAATACATTGAAAAAGAAAACTTAAGGTCGGTTGGATTTTTTTTTTTATTATCCCTAGTTTCCTTGGTTGGGGATTTTAATCATTTTTCTTCTTTGAATTTCTTGCCAAATTTTATATTTCTAGATCTGGTCTCTATGGTTGTGATTTATTTAAATCTACCGATAAAAGATGAACGCCCATGCATGTAATACAGAAAATCGCACACACCCTCGACCTTAAGGCAGGGCCGGTCATGGTTCTCATAGAACAGGTTGTTGTGTATCCAGCCTCGGAGCGAAGTGGCGGAGCCCCGGGAATCCGCCCTCACTGACAAACCACCCACGTTCTTACGGACTAGATTATTCTGGAAAATTTAAAAAATGTTTTATTGGTTTAGTTCTTTAGCCAACTATGAAATTAGAGTTGTCGAAATTTAAAAACATTTTGATAAACATGTACAAGTTACTCTTTATGTAATTGAAATATCGAGTTTCTACTAGTAAAACACTAAAGAGGGAGGTTGCTTGGCGGGAACGGGAACCTTATAGGATCACGCTTCTCAGGAACATCATTTTTTTTTAATGTGACATTTAAATCGCCGATTGGAATGCAAGAATCAAACAATCTGTGATCTGAAAGAAACTCACCCTGAACACCAAGGTCTGCGTATTCTGAACATCAACCTTGACAGCCGCCTGGCAGGAGGTGAAGTTCCCGTACAGCTTCAGGCAGTTGCCGATGAACTCGCTTCTGACGATGGAGAGCAACGGGTTCACCTCCCCGACGGATTGGTAGGCGATGGCGCCGTCGCGATTGTTTGTGAACTCACTGCTTGATATATTGTGCTGGACGTCCCGGTCTACATGGAGGATAAAAAAAAAATTGTTATTGCAATTCTTGTAATAGTCAAAATCATCGGTTCACAGGACAACAGAACCTGGTAGCTTCAACAAATCTTGTGTTACAACCAAATTGGCACGTAGAAAAAATGTTCGATCAGTATATTTAGAATCTTACGTTTTTATGCACTTTCTAAAGAAACTTGTAACAAAAACTAGGTCCAACGATACGGCGTTTTCCGTCAGCCTCATTTATTTTTTCTTAGTCGAGACTCCCGTAAATGACTAATAGAAAAAAATACTCACTGAATCCAATAGCGGATATCGGCAGTGTGACGATCTCAGCGATAAACCCATGGACTGAAGACGCTCCATTCGCGAACAGCTTGACGCTCAAGCTCGGCCCCTCAGTCCTGAACAACTTCTTCTCATCAAGGGCACCATTCTCCAAGTACCCGATCATTGGCGTCGTAATATTATAGATGTCTCCATCGAACAATGACAAAGAGTCTCTCTTGCCATAGTTTTGCGTGTGGTTAAATAGGTTGAACTGTAGTAATCTGAACCCAAAAGGCTTGACTCTGAACATACTCTTGAAGATCTTCACGCAGTTAACCGGATTGTTATCGTATTTGTAGTACAATAGAACTCTTTCTTCAACTGTTATCACTTTACTGCTATCACAGATGTCGATTAAAGAGAACAAGTGGTAAGGTAAGTTCAGGTCTTTTAGAGGAGTGAAACTAGACTCTTCAGACTCCCGCCCTTCTCCAGTCAGAGATATTATGCTTATACCTTCACCCAAAACGTCGTCTATTGTGTTATACATCATGTTGATCGAGTCTGTTGGAGAGACGAGGTTTACACCGTGATATGCAGACTTGGTTATGTTCACATTTTGGATCCTAGGGTTTTTAACTATGCTCTGGATAGCTGGAGACTTTTCACTGTGTAAGATACCAGCGCCCATTATCTCCAAATGCTTGAGTTCGCTCTCCGTTTTCTTCATTGTTTCGTGCGTGTGGTGATCGTGGATTCTGTGCTCGTATAAAGAATATTCAAATTCAGGGTTCGCAAATCTAATACCTCCCCAATAATCAAGGTTTTGTTCCAGATTCCTTGTGCCGCAGTGTATGAAAACGAACTCCGAATCCCACTTGCACTCGTGTCTATGGCCATAGAGTTGTCCGTTCAATCGTATAGGACAGTCTTCGTACCGGTCTTCAGTTCCTACGCACTGCAGAGGTTCCGGCCAAGACCAGATACGAGATAAAGAGTTACTGTGGTATTCCACTCTTCGGTCATGAGCAAAGAACACGTTGATAGGGTCAAACCCTAATTCTCTGCAAACAACTTGAGCGTTTCTCTCTGTAAATCTGCTGTCACACATCGGAACCCACTGGAGGGTTGTTCTGTTGTAGTATTCTAGAAACCCTTCATTTTTCTTATCAACCATATTATCATTAATGGAGCAGTTTCTACCAGTGCACAACCTAATCGAGTCCTGGACTATTAATGTCTCTAATTGGCGTCTATTTTTATGATGGTTCGACGAATATTGTCCGATTTCTCGCTTTTCAATCCGATTGCTTTCAATACTTTTTGGTACAGAAACGGGTCTCATTATGATCGGTAACCGATTATGTCCGATAGCTTGAAGTGTTCCCATAACAAGAATGCCAACGTTAGGTGCAAATTCTAAGATAACTCCGGGATTGATGATGAATGTCACACCGGGCATAACAGTGATGTCTGCGTTGACAATGTACGGCGCAATACGGGCTTCTAATATGAGGTCAGTAGTTAATCTGCCTCCTAACTCATTAACATCCATTGCAGCTTCTGGACTGAATGAAACGGACACGCTCGAATCAAAGCTGTCTTCTAACAAGTAGGGCAAGTACCTTGCTATAGCATGGTTGTTCCAATCATCAAAATCAAAGATCTGTTTCTTAATTTGCTTTTCGTCGGCACTTCCCCACCAATTCTCCATAACATCCAACTGGTTGTTAATTTTGGCAGTTTTAATTCCAGCCAGCAGACTATATTGTAAGTCGTTGTTGCTTAAAAGATTTCTGCTGACTTTCACTTTCTGTATCCCTTTGAAACCAATGACGTAGGTTGGGTCAACGCTTCTTAGTAAGACTCCTCTGTTTATAGCTGAGACATGCCTGTTGTTTTTGACTTGATTGTAAACGAACACTGCATAGACCAGACCCATGATTTCGCTTTGGCTATCCATGTAAAATTGAACCATGTATTGTCCACTATTTCTTTCAATAACATTGCCATCGATCTTCATCTTCTTCTCCATCCCCCTTATCGATATAAGCCCCGTTTTACAGAAGTTATCAGTGAATAGATTTTTCGTCATGTTAACTCCGGCAAAGTGGCCGTCAACTATCAAACCGAAGTTTTGGTTGTTCCTCCAAGTATTATTGTTCATAAATACTGAGTGAGTGAAGTTTTCATTATACTGCCATACGTATGGGAGACTTACATCAAAACCGCCGTATTTATTTCTCTCTATAGTGTTATCTTGAAGGATGTAATGATACAAGTTATTAGAACTTCGTAAGTCTCGGGCGAAGTGATAAATGCCTTTACCGTTATCGGTGATCAATGTATTGTTTATCATTATCGTAATTTCTGTAATATTACTGTCGTGTATATCCCAAAACGGAGTGTTTACATACACGGCTTCTTCATTGTTTCTTGATATTTCACAGTTAAAGATTTTAATAGTCTCATTGGCTTTGCGCAAGAAGTGATCGCCGAGTTCATTCAAATATCTATTGTAGTATAAGGCTTTGACGCCCCGTGTGTTTCCTCTAATTTTCGAATTGACAACTGATAAAGTTGGTACTGGGCCTTTAACTATTCTGTTTCTGAGATTCTGTATCGGTGCTACAATTGAACTAACAACGACTACAACCCCGCCAAGAGCTACTTTACCACTTTCATATGTAAGCACAACTCCGAAACTGTTACTTGTGGTAGGGAAAGTTGATAAGTCCCTGTCTAAACACCACTTCGTGCTACCTTCGTTAATGTTTTGAGAGTCAAATATGCATATGCTTTCAGTAGAGAAGTTATGGATTGGGTTAAGCAGTTGCAATCCAAGTACGAAACCAGGATTGCACTTGATGTTGTATGTTTTCTTAATGTCTTCTCCGTAATGCTTGGTGAAAACTATTGTCCTCGATTCGCCATTGACCAAACTTATGTCTGTTTCATATTCTGGTATCATTATCGGATGGTAATTCGACTCGTCCATGTTAAATCCAGGGTCTAAGTTAAACCATCCAGCAATTTCTCTCTGTTGAAGACTGGTTATGTGAGGGTTATGTGATATACCAGCTATCATGTTGTTGTCAATCACAGAACTATATACTTTCAATCCCAACTGTTTAAAACTTATTCCACTGCCTCTATTGTTACTAAATTCAGAATTTCGGACTGTATTCACTGCATCTGCTCCATAGATATCCGAATAAAGTATTCCCAAACCGTCATGGTAGTTATTTGAGATCTTAACGCTTTCTAAGCTATGTCGAGCAAAGTCAATCTGTAAAGCTGGCTTGAATACGTTAGAGGAATAGTCTAAAAGCCCAGCCTTTTCGATGCTCACGTATTGTAAGTCAGATCTTTCAGCTATGACACTGAATCTGAGTCCAGCCCAACTCGTCTCGTAACATCGTATTCCAACATCATTATCGTGAGTGCAGGAATTCTCAAAGCTCTCTATACTTTCAGATTTACATTTAGTGATGTCGTTATCGAACTCGGTGCATTCTACATTGGATAATAAAATATCTTCCGTGATACCAGCACTTGGGATTTCATTCGGTTCCATGAACCAGTCATCTGGATTTAAAGCCAGGCCCAACTGGTTACAAACAAGAGCTGCGTTAATAATATTCCATTTGTAATTACACACGGTCCCCCATTTGTCATTCATTCTCACTTGTAGTCTACCCTCTTGTTGTGTTTTACCACCGAGCAATCGTATTGGCACTATAGGTTCGGTATAACCAGGAGTCGTTGGTTCCAACTCAGCATCAGTTTCATAAAGACTATCATTGCTCATAACAACTTCTTCTTTAAGTGTGAAAGTTATATCATTCGGGCGTTTTCCTCTTGCTTCCAATTTTCCAGCAACCATCATCCCTATTGACGGAGGAAACTTCAGCGTTACACCGGATTGTAGGACCAGTTTACCACCAGGCCTAATGTTGATGTCTTTGTTCACGTCGTACTCTCCTTGCCTAAGAATTTCGATTCCTTCTACTTCCCCACCCACCACGAAAGTTCCTGGAACGTTGAACTGGGGCACATAAAGAGAGTTATAGTTAATTTGGGTGGCACCAGGGTTACTACTGTGTAATAAATATGGCATATAAACTATTTTGGCTAAATTAAACCTATCTTTCCTATGGAACAGTCTGTTGTAAACTCTCTCTTCTTCGCCGAACCCTAGCCAATTGTAAGTGCAGTTGAGGCTTTTGCTTTGGTCTTCAACGTGAGATCCTATTTCATATTGGGCTTCAGGGTTGTTGATTATATTTCTAAAAACATCGACGTTACTTGACGATAGAACTATTGTAGCAGCCACTCTACTCCTCGGAGTAAGTCTTGAAGAAATGCCTTCTATTGGCTCAAAAGGTTCTCGAACTTTGTTGTCTCTCAAGTAATTTCTAGAGAAAAGTATGTACTGTAGATCGCTGTAAGGAGACAAACCAAGATTAACAACAAAAGGTCCTTTGTTCCCGAAGAAATAGTTGTGTTGTATGTTGAATATCGCCGGTAGTATTTCGAATTCCTCTAAATACTTTCCTTGTATTCTATTCAATATGACAATAGCCCCATAATCTCCATGTTCGAAATAATTATACTCGATCCGTCCAACAACGTTTAAGGCTGGTTGAATTTTTAATGGGACCTTTTTATTTTGGTAAAACCTGTTATGTCCTACTTGTAGGTTGAGTGAATTTATAGAGCTGACATATCTCCAACAAGTCGAAATATCTATTGTACTCTCCATGCTCGTGTTAAACCAATTCCCAGTAATATTTACCCAGCTTTCTCCACAGAAGTTGCCGTGTAAGATCCCAATGTCGAGGTTTTTAAATATTTCTGAGTATTCTACAACCGTTGTTTGATTGACTGGGATATATTCTGTCGGATAAGTGTTGTTTATCCAGACCGCAATACCGTAGCCTTGATTCGAGCTCAGTATGCTCCTAGATATGTTCCGGTTTCCACCGGTCACTGTGATGTTGATCCCGTCACCTTGATTAAACGAGATACGACTTTCTGTGACGTTAACGTCACCAGCTCCATTGACGACTTGAAGTCCAGCTACATGGTTGTTGTTTGATATAGACGTTCGATGTATGTGGACTTGAGACCGCAGATTTTCAATGACTACTCCACGGCCGTTGTTGTCGGATATTATACTGTCCGTCACGTTCAAGTCATAGGTTTTACTTATTCCAGAAGTCAGTCTTAAAAAGCCAACGATATCAGTTCTTGTGTTGGCGCGAAACCTAACTAACATTCTACTACGCGTTGATGTAACGCTCTGCGGTCTAGTGTGGTTCTTGATACTAAAAGACAATAGTAGTTTATCTTCCGGTGTTAGACCGTCGTAAATAAATATCTCTCCGGTGTCGTTTCTATGCGTCAACAACTTTATAAAGCTAAGCGTAAGTACATGGTCGGGTCGAGTGTAGAACTTTTGACTGCAATCCCTGGCCATGTTGGAATATCTAGATTGTTCTATAGACATTTGTATAGGAAACGTCTGACTAGGAGTCGATGCTAGAGTGCAAAGATCGAATATTTCGCTTCGGTCGAATTTTTCGTCAACCACCATTTCGTGGACCACGTATTTAATTCCGTCCCCACCGTTATCGTGGATCAGACAGTTCTCAATCTTGGCCATGCCGTAAGTGGAATTCACATAAACACCATAACCTCTATTGTTTTGAATAGTGCAATTGTTAATTACAATGGGAGCATTAGGTGACGTCACGTTGATTGCGTTGAAAGCGGAGTTGGATATTTCGATATCTTCCATAACGGGAGGCACCCCAATGATGTCTAAGGCACTAGTGGCATTATAGTCTCTTCCTAAACCAGCATTTTTTATGACTACATGTTCCAATCGTGACATAGATGTAGGGACGTATAGGGTGTTCACAGCTGTCAGTATTCGTTCGAAGACGGCATTCTCAAAACGAATGCCTCTCCAGTGCCTTGCGGAGTTCCTCAATTCATTGTCGTCGTGGTGTGGAAGACATTGGATGCCGAGGTCGGGATGGTAATCGCAGACGCCCGAGCCGAGCTGGCGGGAGTTCCAGTCGCATTGGAAGAGATCGTATTCGGTGCCCCGGCAGTTCGGTTCTTCGTAGAGCAGCCGGGCGTGGCGACCAGGTTGCCTATCCATCCAGTTGTAGAACGAACCACCCATGAAGCCGAGCTGCCGACACGCTGTTTCCATGTCGTTGACTGTCCAACTGCAAAAAGCAACGAATGTTTTTTTTAACTTTCATATAAAACGTTTTTAGCCGTCGAGTAATCCAAAATCACATACTTTCTGGAATTGGTGCATACTGATCTCCATTGGCCTCGATGCAGGAGCTGGACTCTACCAGCCAAGATCGATGGTCCATCCACCAGGCGGACGTCAGGTATCGCCTTGACAGGAGTCTCTGGCTCCTCAGTGCTCGTGAAAGTTATGGGCCTTTGACTTTCACCCTGGAACAAGAGAAAATTTTTAAATAAACTATTAAGTAATTGAGTTTTATTATTAATATAAATTTTTGTATTGTTACTTGTTACTTGCTTGCCGACGCTTTAGGTAATGTTTTTAATTCAAACTGCTTTATACATTTTATAGTTTTACTATATACTAAAAACCTAACGCTTCATTTCACACGTTTTGACATAGCGTCTAACCATTGAACGCTACATTGATGAAAAATCAAGTTCAGTAATTAAACAAAATCGCTGAACGCCATTTAGCTGTTTTACGTAACGGTAATGTGAAACAGCTAAGCAATCCGTTTGCGACATATATCCATATGACAATTATAGTCATTAACTGAATTCCGTACTAACAGATCGATGTACAGAAGTATACCTAGTTACACTGAATAAAACACGATTTCCAGCGTAATTGGAAAATTCTTAGGCGTAAAAGAACAATGAAGCCGCGATCCAAGTTAGTAATTACACTAGTATAGGTAGTACAGGTGCACGAGTCGAGTATCTAAGGAACAATGAAATTGATCAAAGAATGGGAACGGCCATAGTTTTGTAATTTCGTTTTCAGTGATAGTTGCGCAGGCGCCGGTCGTTTGCCGGTTTAGAATAATCGCCGGACACGCAAGTGGGACAGTTTTGGCGAAGTTTACTTTTCAATTGACAAAAACATAGAGTAGGTCAGTTGTTTGGCGTCGCGAATCACTTCTTCCTAAAGGTGAATGCAACCTACCAAAATAAAAAATAAAGTTTGATCTGATTCCACAGAATTAAAAATTAATCAATTTTGTACACAACTACACAAATTTTTATGCAGTTTATCAACTTTTACGATTAAATTTTCAGTGTTTTGTTTTGCAAATTAAATCGATGTATTCCATCAGTTAACCAAAACAAAAATGCAATTATTTCTAAGGTGTAAATAAGCTTCAATAATATGGATTAGCAGCACAGTGGAATAACAGCGTTGCTATAAAGTCGCCATCGGTTATTAGCTGTCCACATGTTGTGAATCATTCCAACTAGACCAAAGCATAGCCACCTGGTGTTGTCTCTGTCACACCTTCAGTAGTAGAGGTGCGTGAGAACAGTGCCCTTGCACTTGGTAACAGGCTTCCTGTGTTTTCACGCATCCCCATTCATACGGTCACGATCTACTGAACAACTGTTGTCCAAGCTGTACAGGAATGTCCATAAAAACATCGAGGGGAGAATATAACTGTCCTTAAATTTTCGGTTACGCTATTTCTGTAAAACTTAAATAAAAAGAAGGTACCAGAAAATAATGATAAAAATGTAATCCTGGTAACCCTTAAATCAAGACAAAATCTGGTTGTTGTTATTAGAAACGTTGGAAAGTTTACAAAAACTTTGCAGTTGGGGAGCAAACGCTATGTCTTAAAAGAATCCACTAAATGTCTACCAAAAATCTACTCAGGCATCGGTTTCAATTTTAAATTAACCGTCGTTATCATGAAGTTACTGTACCTAGAAAACAATTCAAATCCAATTCAAACAAACGTATACGAATACTAGAATAGTTCAGGCTTATTTAGCATTCAGGCAACGTAATTTATCAGATATTGAGTCAGCCTGTTCGTCCGTTATGGCACCTCGCTCCATTGGTCAGGGACCGGTATAAGAAAAATGGTCGAAACATTCTACGAGGTCAGGCAAGGACGATATTACGACACAACCGCTTTTTTGCAACAAAAAAGCATGATCTCATTGGTTTGGGTTTGGGGTACTTGACTTTAGTATAGGTTTTAATATTTTCTGTGGTCTCATGTCTGGACAGGCTTTGCTTAAACCCTAAGTAAACGAAGCCATTGAAAGATACAATGTTGGCTTTGTTGAAGTTATAAAAAGTTCGAAGTATCCATATATTTGCTACATCTTCAAATTTTGTTAGATTTTATCAATCACTTAATAAGATTCGGTGGATATTTGTGATCCATTCAAGACCGAATAAGAAAGTATTATATCGTCTCAACATTAATTTATTGTAAATTAGGGTGATGTTATAAAAGTCGTTTCTTTCTCAAAAGCCATCAAAGCTAGTAGTCATAAGATTATTTTAAAGCCCTTTGAAGTACAAAGAGACAATAAATCCACATTCCATCTACTCCAGCGTCACATTACGGTACAGACTTCCGTGGTGGCAGCATAAGGTGATTCTCCTTGCCTTGTGTGAAGAATTTTAAGTAACTTGAGACGGACAGCGTGGCCAATCGCGAAGGGTCTTCAATGGAGGTTATGGAATTATTCTCTGTCTCCAATGACAAAGAAAAATTACTGAGGCATATAAAATACGTTTGTTCCGAACTTTTGTATCGCACATACAGACAAGTATATGTAAAGTTAAATTACTCGATGATGAGGTTCGAATAAGCACTTGAAAAGCGATTATGCTAAAAACTTCTAAAAATCCTATATCATTCAGGATTTTCAGGTAATTTTGGCATCGACAGAATATTTCGCCTTTTATATTTCTGTCGATATGAAATTTTCTCCAAATGGTAAATACTGGACAACGATTATGGCTGGCATGAGATAACTTACAGTGCATAGACCCGCTTCTTACCTCTATGTTTATCGATTTATACCGTTAGAAAACTACGTTTACCTAAAATATGTAGTGATTATGAATGGATGGATTCGTTGACAACATATTTTTAAAGTCAGCCATGCAAAACCGACGTGCGTTGAACTCATTTCTTTTCGCTCTGAAAAACATTACGTTTTATCCAGAGATATCATTTTTTCCAATATTTATAGTACTGTATAAGTCGATAAACCACCGTGTCGTTAATAGAAAGCGGGTGATTTTGCTTTTCCAATTACTTACCAACCAACCACTTAATTACCAACTTAGCTTCTTTCTGGATACTTAGTGCTTTCTTTGAAGCCAAGCACGGCATGATTATTTTACAAGATCTTCAAATTTCGGTTATTGTCACAGCTGTGCTGTAATCCATGATTCAGTTTATGAATTATATCAATAGTATTAATTCATTGAACCTTCTTTCTTTACTTACAATAAATCTAACATAATAAGCGGCGGGGTTCGAGCCTGGCGTCACGAAATCACGACTCCTGAGGATCGTGCCTGAGCAAACATTGTCGGGTTATTACCCCCCTGGATCGAGTATAACGAAGCATCAACTGCTTACCAAGTTACCACCCGTGGGTTGGATTGCAGAAACCTTTTTCAAAGCTAAGCAGGATATCAGTCATGTGATGTGAAAGGATTATCTTATATTAAACCTGGTAAATGTATCGAATAAGTCGTTTTTTTAAAGAAAGTTGGTTACTTGTGACGGTCTGTCTTCGTACCTTGTTAATCATTCGGAATTTAGTTGTTGTTGGAAGCTGATACGATCGCAAAATATAAAACACAACATAAACACACACCTTATTTAATCTCTCGAGAAGGGTAGTCGAATCTGTCGCCACTATCCGGGCACAATGAGGCACATGGCAGCTACAATGTACGACAACCGGAGACTCGAACCCTAAACCTGTCGGGTCGGTCGATTGACCAAGGCACGTAACAAACTGAGCTGTCTTCAAATCCTGACACGATCGAAATAGCGGCAATGATTCTTGATAATATGTATTCAATTAACCGTCTAGTTAAACAGTTGAATATACCGTGTAGGTGCTGGCTATTTAATCGGTGTGAATCACTCCAACCCACGTTTACGGACAATGTCCATATAAGTTATAATAGCATCTCTTAAATTGTCAATGAACTTGCGATTATATACATCGATAGATGTAAAGGCAGAGATAAATGGTTTGATAGACGTAAAGGCTTTAGAAATAAATTCATGTGGTTAAGTTCTTTAATTTATTCGGTGCTGTCTTCACCGATGCATTTAATGAGTTAATTATGGTGTTATATATTCGTAGGACTTTATTCATTTATATTTCTATTTTATCTTGTTTTTGTCGTCTATAGTTCTGTCTAAACTAAAATGAAAAGTTCAGGTTATGTTCCGTCAAAACATAATGGAATTCTTTTAGGATATAAGGCAATCCCTATACTTCAATACCTCAGTCTTATATACCTACTATCGAAAAAAGTTCTTTCCTGAAAAAAGCCCTTTAAAGTGCCCGTCTAAGAGCCTTAAGGGAGAAACTAATACCTTGTGTAATCGGTCACGCGCACAGAAGCATATATGCGTATGACCTACTAAATATACGTGTAACATTATTCCATTTCATGTTATCGCATGGCTAAACTCAGCTATAAACTATGATGAAATAGAGTTATTTATCTTAAGTAGAACAAAGCAGACGTAGCTAATGCAGGAAATATTCATCTTTAATATTTTGACTACCTATGTAGACTTTGGTAGTGAAGTGTTGGTGTTATATAGTCGCAGGTTTAAACTTTTTATCGTAGCCATGCCATTTATAATGAAAATTATTTTTCATTATAGGCTACATATTTCTATATTAAACATAATGTTCTATTCTAGTCTGTCTACTGTAATAGGGTGTTGAGATGCAAGACATTATCTGTTTTTTTTCTTACACTATGCAAGACATTTTGCTTTGCTTCGGCTTTTCAAAACTTTGAAGACTTGGCTCGTCATTTTAAACGCGGAAGAAATGGCTTCCACCGTACATTCAAAAAATGAAATTCGCCAAAATAAGACTTGGCTGTAGGAACTGCAGTCCGTTGCCTTTTCTATTAGGGATTAAAAAATATATTTTAGAACCACTACATTTAAAAGTGGCTTTGACCACGAACTTTTGAGATTTAATAAAACTTTGTTTTACTGATAATAATTTAATGACGAACGATTATATTATTTTCATATCTAAGATTCAACATACATCACATTGGGACTCAACATAAACATGCGAAAAGCGGTGTGTAACACCTCGGCCAACCCTCTCGAGGGACTGCAGCGTGAGTTTATGTATATGTATTAATTTTATATGTAATATTATAAATCGTTACATAAACATCGAGATAATCTCCAACTAAATCTGGTTCGACTAGTTAATTATTTCACACGATCCAAATATTCAGACAGCAAATCTAACCTTAAAACCAACCGGCTGTTACAATTGTTATCCATCTCTATTTTCCGGTTATAGTTAAGTAGGGTTATCTACATCTTGCTTTTACACACCAAATTTCAAATATCCTTTGTCTTGGTGCGACCTCGGTGGCGCAGTGGTGTAAACAGCCGACTGCTACGCTAGAGGTTCCGGGTTCGAATCCCGGAATCCGGAGGCGGAACTTTGTGTTATTTGCAAAGCGCATTGTTTCGCTTACCGGTCTTGGATGTTGTATTGTTATCTATGTAGTATATACCATATCGTTGCTTAGTTCCTGTGACACAAGTTCTTACGATACTTACTGCAGGGCTGAGTCAATGTGTGTGTCGTTTATTCTACTAGGGCATTTTGTTAACCTATAGTCCGCGGCCCCTTTGGGGTCGAAGAGTACTTGTTTAGGGGTACGAAGGCTCAATGCTGGATTATTAAACACTAATAAAAAAATACTAGTACTATAGTAGTACAAGTAAATACTAGTATACTAGTAATTGCTGCTCTTGAATAGATTACAAATAGAATTTGATTTGAGATTATAACTGAGTACTAAAACTTTAGTTGAAAAAACCAATCCGATCTAATTCCAATATCATTTATGGCCTTGATATATTGTGATGACCACTTTGCCAATGTCACGTGCTGAAAAAAACCAATACCGACGTGCATATAAAAGTAGTTTGTTTAAAACGGGCCCTTGAAATTTGTTCTTACTTTCCTAATGGTCCTCGGACGAAAAAGTTTAAGAACGCTTCATTAGGGCATCCACGGGCTTAGCTATTTGGGTGGCTGTCCGAAATGAATAACTAGCATGAAAATCATCATATTGACAATACGAACATCTCCGTAGTCACAATAGGTTTTTCAATTTCTCTTTAGACAAATTCCAACTTCACCAAAAATTTGCACACTAAAAACAATTATGCAATAAAAGCTTCGGAAACGTTTTGTCGACATACCCACACAAAACAAATAAAAGTATATATTTGCCAACGATATCAGACCTGTCCGATGGTGTCATTGATGGTAGATGGTACAGAGCCCTTGTCTGTGATACCATCGCCGTCTCGCTCTGTATCCCCTGGTGAAAACCGTGACAAACCTGGTGAAAAACGCGACAGTATCCGGTAAAAGTTTACAAATAGCTCAATAAAAGATTAGCGCAGCGAGACAAGATAATGAAGTACTTACTTAAGATTTTTTACACAAAATTCATTACATACGTGTTATATAGAATTTTGAGTTTATATTTTCGAAATTACCCCCTAAACTTAAACTGTAGTGCTATTCTGTAAGGTTCCTTTCGAACATCGAAAGCGGATTCCGCGGTGAAATATGAAATTCGTATTCTGTTAATCTCGACAGTGCTGGCAGCACCACTCTTAAAAACGGATTTACCACTTGACTCGATGAAATTTGATGATCGAAATGAGCTCTCTTACTCAAGCGATGATCGATTTCGTGTTTGCTGATTCAGAATAGCACTGCTGCGTATATAATTAAAATCTTTAGACAAATGATTGGTCTGCGTTGTCTGTTGCGTTCTGGGAACTAAGTCTAAAATTGAATTCTTCATTCTATTTGTTCAGATTAAATTCGTTGCGGGTCCCATGACAACCGGTAGTATATCCGGGCACGTAGCCTGTGCTTCATTGCACAATGCACACCTGCATTATTCGTCCATTGAATCCACTGTCGTTTTTCCAGAAAATTCTTTACATAATCATTCCCAAGTAAATCTGTTGAATAATTTAATAAACAAGCTTAACAGCTGCTGTTTTTTATTGTATTTTTAATAATAAACGACTTCGTCTTAGCACGAACGATTACGTCGGCCATTGTGACAGATCCAAGTTATTGCACAATGATGGTTATACTACAACTTTGCTAATTGTTTGTCTGGAGAACATTTAAAATTTCTTCATTACTTACGACTGAAATGATTATTTTTAATGGATTTAGAGGAGTTAATTTTGTACAAAAAAAATAAACATTTCAGTTTAAAAAATTGTTCTTACTGTACACGCATACCGAATCGAACTTATCAATTAGGAATAAGTGTAAGTTGCGTGGTTAAACTGTGAAGAGATATTTTCAAAAGTTATCCTAGTTGTAATTAGCCAAAGAAAGTTCTATTTCTGTTAAATCAAACCGTTATTCGGTCAGAAATCACCGCCATTCCTGAAACAGTGTAAGCAACATGATTGTATGGAACCAGACACTATTATTTTCTAAACAAATCAGAAGCAGGTTTTTGCGCAATTTGCAGTAATCAAGCGTGCATAGCTCAGCTATAGTCAACTGAAACTGTAGTCATTGCCTTGCTCGAAATGGGCCGACAAAACGTTAAAAAATTTTACTCAAAGCCCCTAGGGATTCAAAAGGGAGGGTTAGGATTTCAGTCTATGCATTTATTAATAAGTGCAAATTGCATTAGCTACCCTTAATTAACTTTTTAATCATTACTTACAGCAATTTTAATAATTTGTAGAGCATGTAGATATTAAATCAGTTTTATTCCCGAAACACAGTTCGGGCATAGTTTATTTATAATCTCTTCATTTAAGTGTTTTGTTAATGTTTTTACACCTTAGAAATACAAAATAATTATTAATTATTATTTAAAACATATACTGTAAATATAGAACTAAGAAATTTAATAAAGATTATTATTTCTAGGTCATATAATTTATTCATCTAAACATACCTTCTAAAATTAAACTATGGAACTGCAATTTGTTTATTTTAATAATGATGACATTAAGCATTTTATACATGAACATAATATGATTCTAGGTCAAGAGTAATTCATTCAGGCACAAAATGCATCCGGTGCATTGCTCGCAACTAGGACCTGTTTTATTTTAAAACTCTTCAAAGTATACGGATGTTACTAATTGAACCTAGCAATTTAGAGATAACGAAATCGACTAGACAAATTACATCATAGTTGGTTGATCTGTTTTTTAAAAATACTTAAATTTTATCAACAGTCGTAGTTTTTATGCATGATTGATAAACTTAAGATATATTGACGTTTTTTAATACAAATGTTTGAAGTTATAGGATCTGGTGTTTTCTATTCATAAAATCAAAATCAAACATTTTTTTATTCAGATGGACATAAAATAAGTACTTTTAAATCGTCATAATTCTTTTTAAGCTACCACCGGTTCGGAATGCCTGTCTACGGGGAAGAATCCGGCAAGAAATTACAAATACAATCATATTATGACCATACATACACATACTTGACCACAACACACGTATATACATACATTAATATTGTTGTTTAGTATCCAACTAACCATTCTAAGGTAATCTTCGTGATATTCTGAAGTATTTTTTCGTTTAATTTAATTAATGTCATTAACCTCTAATGACCATTTCCATCCCAATAAAACCTTTAACGAAGATGGAAAATAATAGTAACCGCAACCGGAACAGCACGTGCTAACGAAAACAATAACAAAAACCCATTATAAAATACCTAACCAATGCAGCACGTACAAATGAACCGCTCTATCTGTCAATGTTTAATTTTTTCTAGAACTTTCTCGAAAACGTGCGAATCGGAAACTTCTAGAACGAATCACGTCGAATCAGACAATATTACTGATGCAGTCGGAAAAATGTCACAGCGAAGAAGTATAAAGTGGTTTTTTCTGATTGGGCTGTTTTAAGTAGTTGGTTTTTGGGAAATCTGTTAAATCAGTTGTCGTCATGCGCTTGTACGTCAATATCTCACGGTTTAGTTACGTTCACGGGTATATTCGATCGCAACACCTTATTCGATAAAGTTTATTGGTCACTGGTGGCTAACTGTAAGAGAAAATCAGGAATTTCCAACAAGATAACTTGCAAAAACGCGATTAAAACAACCAATTCATAAAATGTCAGGCAGTCACTTACTATTGTCATAAACTAAGTAGGTGTCAAGTCTTTAAAAACCATGAAAGGAAACCATACCAAAATCAAAAATAATTTACGATAAAAAAAATTAGGTTGACAGCAGCGGTATCAATTCATACTCCTAAAAACATAGCAACACTTCCAAGTAGCGAAGCTTTTAAGTATGGACACTACAGTGGCTATGCTAATACTGACTTGTTACGGAATACGACCTCGGTTATGTACCGTGCGTCGAAAAAATGCATTTCACAGATCATAGATAATGAGTTATTTGTGTAGGGCATTGAACTTGTTTGAAGGTCTTTTTTTAACTAGATCGTTAAACAAAAGGATTACAAAACTGTTACCTACTTAACATACATATTTTATACCTAATATTAATGCCAAAGATTGTCGGTATGTTAAATAGCTGAGACATATTTTTTATTATTTAATATCATTATTATTAAAAGTAAGATTAGCACCATAGATTAATGATTGGTCGAACCAAAACTAACAATCATCAATCTCTTATTAGCACACTGTCGTATTGACACATCTATAATGTAATGATACCAAGATGAAATTTTTGATTCTACATAAAGACATTTTTTTTTGGGTTCCGAACCCAAAAGGAAAAAAACGCCACCCTATTACTAAGTCTCTGCTAGCTCTAGATTCTTGAAATTTTCATAGAATGTCTATTTCTGTTGCGGCTATAACAACAAACACTAACAAAATGAAATTTAAAAAAAAAATGCTAGTTCTAGTTTCTTTTACGAACTTATCTAAAACTTACATAAAAATTTATTGTATGATATGATATGGAACCCATCAATTGCGAGTCTGACTTACACTTTACCCGTTTTTAAATTACAATTTCTCTTACAACAGACCAGGCTTTCAGGTCCAGCTGTTCTTCAAGCTATAGTTACAAGCTACATTAACAGCATAGTGTACGAACAATGGTAATTGCGGGCCATTTATCATGAGGAGCACCATTATTTCCACTGTTTCCCAAACCACTGCTCCCGGCCATCAATCTCTGGAACAGTTACGAGCGCCAGGCGAGACGGAGCCATGACGAGATAGACACGATACAAGCAGACATTGAACTCTTTGTTCTACTAGATGTAAAAAGTTAGATCGAAATCGGGTCATCCGTTTACGAGCTGTGATGCTATAAAGACACCGATAGTCGTGTAAAACTTAAAAAAACTTCTACTTTACAGTCTGGCTGGGGTGAAAAATGTACCAGTTTATAGGAGCCTGAAGCGTTGACGTATTAAGGGTCATTTTTAGGGCCTGGTCCCTGACATGCCATGACCAATTTCATGAAACAGAGACCACATTCAATGTAGTCAGTGAATAGGTGCGATTAGTATCATAACTCATAAATAACTTTACACTTATGAAGTTAATTGTAGTGACGAAGACTTATCAGTGTTTTGGCGTCCATCATAGAATTTGGAATTCAAAGTCAAAGTCAAAATGTTCTTATTCGAATAGACTTAAAATAAGCGCTTTCAAATCGTAATTTTTTTTTACTGCCTCCGGTTCGGAATGCTATTTCTACGGGGAAGAATCCGGCAAGAAAACTCCGTAGTTGCTTTTTTCAATGTTCAAATTGGTAACCCAACATCCTGGGGTTGGCCCTACCAAACACTGCGTCAATCCCGTCATTTGTCAAGACCTTTGTTGATGAAACCATAAGATTTTTGATGTGAAATAATTGCATATACATATTAGTTTACGATTTACCTTCTTGTTCAAACTAAAATAGATAATTGGCTTTACATTTTAAACGATTCTCATCAAGTCGCAAACAACAAAACATGTAACTAGATAAATAACCCGCAAGGCTAATTTAGTTAAGACTAATCAGCGGTCTTCAGATCTTGTTAATTAATAGGGATGATCTAGTTTTACAGGCCTCCCTTGTAGTGTCTAATCATATAGAGCAACATTTTCTAAGTGACAATGAAACGTATGCTTGGGCTAATGGGATAGGCAATGTTGAGCAGTTGGCGAGCCTATTCTTGCTTGCCAACTACCAACAAATCAAAGACCTAGTAAAAGTAAACTTATATCAAAGTTGTTTTCTAAAATATACAGTACAGGAGTGGTAATACAGTAGAAAGTATCATGTTTGTATAGTTTCTTGGTCGATTTTTCGAAGGAAAAATATCAACTATCATCAGCCACTCCATACCAATATTTTATCATAATTCTGATTTTGATTAAAATGAAAATGTGAGGAAATTTGATGAAATAGTTTTAGAGGTAGATCTACGTGCGAGATCGTCTGGGTTGGTACCACCATCATTTCTATTTCCAATGTGAAGCAGTTCGCTGAATTTCGGTTGGAAGGATTGGAGATACCAGGACCAGGTACAACATCTTTACCTATACATGGGCAATTGCATTGGCGGTGCTCTATCAAGGGTATCATCGTGTTCTGAAGGCAATCACTTTCTTTCACGTGAACCATATGCTTGATTGCTTGTGTTGCATAAAAACTTCAAGTATTTCCCATGATTCCTTTGTTTACAACCCGGAAACTTTGAACAGAATATTAACATTTCTTGTTATAATACTATTTTTAGCGTCAGTAAACCGCTTCGCATGACATGAATACAACAACCAGTCCGACCACTACCCTGGACTAGTTGATAACACATGTATCCATACTAATATTATAAATGCGAAGTCTGTCTTACCTCTTACGACTCAAGTACTGACAGAGATCAATAAAAACAATTAAATCAATAAAATTTCAATATCAACCCAATAAAAAAAACCAATAAAAATTCAATAAAAATCCAAATTTTCAACAAACACAGGATCCTTTGAAATTTTGACATTGAATTAGCGAACTTACACACTTTTTTGAGCAGCCAGTTATAGCAGGCAATCGACATTTTTTGAAAATGTTTCGGAACGCAAAATAAGTCTGGCTGCTTCAACAAGTTCGCAAAGACTGAGGGCAGCTTCATACATTCGTCTACACTTGCTCTAGTTGCGCGCAGCCAATGGGCTGTCGAGCAATCAGGCCCATTGTATTGGCTGCTGCAGCCAGGAATCCGTGGCTGCCTAGTGCACGGTCTCCTATACAAATCAAATCTTTACACTGTCATTATATGTTCGATGTTATCTAGTGAGCGGAGGGTCTAAAAAGGGCGGTCATTTGGTGAAAAGGGTTTTAATGAATTTAATTTAATCACCACCTGGCGCAGTGGTGTAAACAGCCGACTGCTACGCTAGAGGGTCTGGGTTTTATTCCCGGCAGGGGCGGATCTTTGTGTTATTTGCAAGACGCATTCTTTCGCTTACCGGCTTGGATGTAGTATTCTTATCTATGTAGTTTATACCATAACGTTGCTAAGCACCTGCGACACAAGTTCTTACGATACTTACTGCAGGGCTGAGTCAATGTGTGTGTCGTGATGTGGTTTATTATTATTAATTTGACATACAGAACAAATCATTTCATTTATTTAACTAATTAATTTGTACCAATGATTCATAGTTTGACTGTTAATAGAGTCAAGGTGAAATCACGTAAAAGAAATGCTAATTGAGCAAACAACTTGTGATTCATAATTTTCGGTGCAGCCTCTTACATTCGCGACTGATATAACCAATATATATAGACATCATTTATAATATAATTTTCTTATCATATGAGCTGTTGTCACCTTTATAAGGTGCCTTCTTTGCTGCTACGATTACGGGTTTGAATCCCTGCAGGAGTGGTACTTTTGGGTTTTTGTTAGATACATTGTTTGGATGTAATGTATACAAGATAAAATAATATACACCGCTTTTCGCATGTTTATGTTGAGTTACAGTGTGACAGGTTGTGAATCTGTCGCCACTATCCGAGCTCATTGAGAAACATGGCAGCTAAAACTTACGGTAACCCGAGACTCGAACCCTCGACCTGTAGCTGTAATCATATTGTTACTCGCTACCTGCGATATATTAGAAAATAGAGTTGATGGAATATTATTATCTGTTTTTATTAATTTGAATTATTATTTTTTGTTGTTTTGTAACAAAAAAAGTAATTGTTTAATTTATTATCAGTAATTGTAATAATAGTCGATTTCAATTATTGAATCATTAAGTAATTGGAAATAAGGCCCGTTTAATTATTGCAAACCATTATACTCATAGTTCAAAATTACTTTTAAAATATTTTTCTATGGGAAAATCTTCTTTTATATTTGAAATTATAATTAAAGTTATTAAAATCCTTAGTGAATATAAATCATTGCCATTTTGCAATCAACTTCACGCATGTTGTTTTATCTCATACGACAGGTTTCAAGGTATACGATATGGGCTCGAATAGATAAGGATCCTTTTAGCTGTGAACAAAACGTTTCAACGGATATTTGTTTTATTAATGACTCGTCTACAACTACTGGGACATTGTTATCAATATGAAACTCAATCAATGTCACAATATTTCAAGAGCTGACAGAATTTTGATTAGTAATCATTTAAAAATTATGTGCTATAATTTTTTTTTTACCTACCCTACGCTAAAAAATGGTTTCACGAAACCCGCCTGAAAATAATAATAATAACCACGTCACGACACACACATTGACTCAGCCCTGCAGTAAGTATCGTAAGAGCTTGTGTCACAGGAACTAATCAACGAAATGGTATATACTACATAGATAAGAATACAACATCCAAGACCGGTAAGCGAAACAATGCGTCTTAAATGAAAGCAAGGTAGTCATATTTTTTTTTAAATATTGGATTAGCAACACCGACTTAAAGTTATTTTAACAGTAATAAAAGGAAATAAATCCTTAATATTTGAACGCGAAAGTTTGTAAGGATGAATGGATGAATGAATGTTTGTTAATGTTTCAGGCAAAAACTACCTAATGGATTTTAATGAAACTTAACAATAATATAGCTTGTACATCAGGATAACACATTTGTAAAGATAATGTGTGAATTGTCGAAAATATTGTGATTAATGTCAAGTAATTAAAAATCCTTTTAGAACCATTTTCGACTTCTACGCGGTCGAAAGCTAGTTCCAAATTATAAAAGTTAAATAAATATATAGAAGCGACACAACCTTTCCGTAAGGTAATACACAATAAAAGGTCACTTTAAAGTCCACTTAAAAAGGGTTCTTAAATCCTAGACAATAAGGTCAAACTTTGTCTGCCGCACAAACATATCAGTCAGGAAGCCAAGCAGTTAGATTTTATTGGTGTCAAGGGAATTTGAAACTTAAACACCTTATCTCAGTCGCGTAACTAGACCGACCGAGATCCGTGGCGAATTAATCCGATGGGGCCCTTCTTAAAACGCGCCGGCCCTTTTTTTAAGTCTTTATTTCTATGAAAGTCGTTTTTGGGCCCCCTCATGTTTGTCCCAGTATGGTTTGAAAGGACTTGCGCACGGCATCTATGGGTTGGGGGCCCCTTTCAGCTGGGGGCCGGTGGAATTTTGCCGTCCTTTTCCTCTAAGATTATGCCTGTACCTAATCTACTGTTCTACTTAATGAAAATAAAATTCCAACCTACATACAGAAAAACCAAAAAATATTTACGTACCAGTACTTGAATGTATGTTGTTAGGTAGAAAGTAAAGATTGGACTTTGTTTGATTATTCGAGGTTTGGGAGACTTTCAGGGTAAGAAAGAAAGTTATCAGTTTGATGGTTTTTGTGTTAATAATAAAACAACAGCAATTCCATAAGTGCATTTACATAGAAGCAAAGTTTCCTTATATACTTTTTACATAATAAATACATAAACGTCACGGCACATGAGTCACGCGTAGCAGTGAGTCAGTGAGAGAAACTATATAGAGAATTCATTCAACTCTTCGTTATCAATGCAACCGAGATAAAAGTAAATAGGTTCCGCTACGTAATCATGTTCTTGTGGCACCTTAAGTGCACAACGTAAATACATATGTATTAGTCACACACAGTAGACGTCATCTATGTTCCTACTACTATAGTACTACTACCATTCAGGGCCGTCTTAACCCTAGCCGAAGCGCTAGGGCAACAGCCAAATCGGGGCCTTTGGCGTCATTTTGTTCCCACGTTTTTTTTTTGGTGTTCAGTTCGAATTTTCGATGCTGTCTTTAGAAAGCAACCTTTTTTGAAACCTGACTTTTTGAGTCCTTTCCTAAAGTTGGTACTACTAGTGACTGCAGTAACAAAGAATGAAACTTTGCAAAACACATTTCCTATGCTGCAGCCCTTCTCAAACTGTTTTTCGCGGAACCCTGGGGTTCCGTAAGCCCAGTTGGGCTCCGTCAAGAAATTTATTTAAAAATCTTAAAACTAAACATTTGATGATGCAGTAGAGGCCTCTAGCATGGCGATTCGTTTCATCACTATTTATTGATTCCATCCATCACAAGAACCATCATATCACTCGCCATCATTTCATTTATTATCTCATCCACTAATTAAAGAAGTTCAAATTGGGGTTCCTTAAGTTTATTTAAGTTTCAAAAGGGATCCATCACAAAAAAAGAACAACTGCTCTACTGGGTAGATGAAGAGCTAGAAACGCTGCGTCAAAGATAAGGTTGTCAGTTTTGTAAGAGGGTGAACTGCCTAGACCCCCTAAGCTTTATTCCTGGATCCGCCCCTGATAGACACTACTGCTGTCCTGCATATTATTATCTTCATATTATTGCTGCCAAGACAGGTAGCTTTCGACTTCGTAATTTTCTAACCCTCGATCTTTTAAGCAATTTTGTATTATAAAAATAAATAGTTCTTTGTACTTCTACAAAAAGTAACTTACTTTCATGATCGTGACTAAGTAAACTAATTGGTTTTCTTGTTAACAATCTAATTAGCAAATAACATGGACTATTACAGATTAAATTTGAACATTTATGAGAATCTAATTAGCAATATTATGAACTTATTTGGTTCAAGACTGTTAAATGTCCTTCATTTGATAACTAAATCATTTAAAATTGTTTCAAGCTATCCCCACACTTTATCATTAAACAATAATTATAATGAAATAAGAAATTATGTTTAAAACTGGCTTTTGGCTGCGACTTGCTCCTGCGAAAATGGTTCTAATAGGATTTTTAATTACTTGACATTTATCGATATATTTTGGACAAATCATACAGTATCTTTATAAATTATATCCTATGTGTTATTCTGATGTATAAGCTGTGTTATTGTAAAGTTTCATTAAAATCCATTCGGTAGTTTTTGCGAGTCACATTTATAATAATATTAAAGTTTGGTGTTATATCATTATGATTAAAATAACTTATTTTCTTAAAACTCTAATGCGTCTTAAAAGGTTGCGATGCCTCGTCGAAGTTTTTCTTGGCCACTGACCTATACTAGGAACCAATGAGTCATGATATAGCTATAAGTGAGCTGTACCTTCAAGGCTGTGTAACAGGATCGTTGGTTTTGCTACGATTACCATTGTGTTTTACGTAATCAACCACAAGTTAACCGTTAACAAAATAACTGTCGTTGTTTATGGGTTAGGTTAGTTAGGTGACTGGATTAAGTTTAAGGTTGGATTTTAGAAACACTTTTGAAGGGCTTAATATAGCTAACCTAAGTAAAAGCTAAAAGTCCGCAACTCTTGCTTTTGTGGGACAGCTTGAGCCCCTATCGCCCCATTGGGTCCGGTAGTGATTTGACCTGTATATAATTTATTTATATGGATTTTAAAGATCCATATTACCACCACATCACGACACACATTGACTCAGCCCTGCAGTAAGTATCGTAAGAACTTGTGTCGCAGGTGCTAAGCAACGATATGGTATAAACTATATATAGATAAGAATACTACATCCAAGACCGGTAAAGGAAAAAAAGCCCTCTTGCAAATAACAAAAAGTTCCGGGATTAGAACCCTCGAGCGTTGCAGTCGGCTGTTTACAACTCTGCGCCACCGAGGTCGTAAAAAAATGAATATTAATTCAATTTTAAACGTCGTGAAGTTTATCAATATTCATTATGTGGGTATGTAAATAATACAAATATTATCACCGTTAACTTTTTCCTTTTGAAGTTCTTTACCAAGACGCTATCTTCCCTTCTGTTTACTGATCTCCAAACAGGCTTCAAATAGTTCACAGGGTCCTAAATACACACCGTGTGTTCATGTCTTCGCCTGTGTTTTTAACGATGAACTTTTTTAACCGACTGCGGCGAAGCCAAAAAATGAAGGGTCAATTTATATAATGCTTAACTACGAACACATTAAATATGTATAATTCATGAAATAAAGTAATTTTATAATTAATTTACGTCCCGATGACAGCTCTAGCAGTTCATGTGATTTTTAGCGTATAAGGTATAAACAGCCAACTGCTACGCCCGTCTGGGTTAGAATCCCGGCGGAGACGAAACTTTGTTTTATATTTGCAAGACGAATTCATTCACTTACCAGCCTTGAATGTAATATTCTTATCTATGAGTATGCAGTTCATACCATATCGTTGCTTAGTTCCTGTGACACAAATTCTTACGATACTTACTGCAGGGCCGAGTCGAGGTCGTGATGTGGTTTATTTATTAAAAAAGAAGAGAAAAAAACAGGACGCGTGAAGTTATGGTTCTTTGAAGTCCTTTTTACATAAATTCCATCAATAGGTCACACAACAACCCTTTCCTTTTCAGCCCTTAATTTGTATGGATTCCGCGCCCTTCACGGCTACACCTCACTTAATCTCCAAACCGGTTTTAGGTACGGCAATAAAAAGGGATTTTCGATGGCTAGTGAAAGTATTTTTTAAAAGGGTTTTGTTCCTTTTTTAATAAAATCAAGACGAGAGTAGCGCATGCGTCGATTTTTATTTTAATGATAACCACATACTTTAATAAAATATACCATTGATGGCCTCGGTGGCGCAGTGGTGTAAACAGCCGACTGCTACGCTAGAGGTTCCGGGTTCGGGTGTGTGTGTTATTTGCAAGACGTATTGTTTCGCTTACCGGTCTTGGATGTTGTGTTCTTATCTATATAGTATATACCATAACGTTGCTTTGTTCCTGTGATACAAGATTATATCTCAGTGCTGGGCTGAGTCTATGTGTGTGTCGTGATGTGGTTATTATTATATATTTCCAATGAGTTAAGGATTTTTTAAATTGTTTCAAATGTTTTACATTTGTGGTGTAGTAGAGGATGTGGTACTTATTTTGATGGAATGTATCCAGAACGAAGAAGTGAGAAAAAAATTGTTAAATATTTATAGAAATAATGTTAACAGTATTCAGAACATATTTATTACATATGATAAGATAGGTTATAAGTGCTAAGGTTTTATTTTTGTTAGCTTACGATGGTATCGACATAGGAATCATAAACATCCCTTTTAAAAAATAAAAAGAGAAAAAAAAGTTTTTCATTTATTTCCTTAAATTAAGAAATATGCTCATATAAAAACTTAAATGCAGATTTAAATTAAAAGTTTGAAATATACGTAAACGATAGTTCAGATTACTAACAATTGTGTGAAAATCCACTACGTTGATGCAAAATGTATGATTGCTTTTATAAATTACTGAAGAAAAATACGAATTCTCGCATTTGAAACCACTGTTGTTGACCAGTTAATAGAAAGTGCATCTTATGCAAGCTGAGGTTGCCATTGCGGGTCAGTGCAATACAGTACGATTTGTGAAAATTATATTCTTTGAGTATAACTTATAATTCTTCTTAATATGATTCTTTTTTTTATCCCCTACGAAAAGTGAGGGTTGTTAATTATTTTCGGATGGCCTGCACAATGTTTTTATTTTTATAGTCAGATGTAAGCCATGGCCATGTTATATGATTTTTCGCATTTCAATGTACGAGTGCATCAGCGGCGTAGGAATATAGTTAGGAGGGGCCAGACAGTTTCCCCCTAACAAAACTGAAGAACTATTAGAGAAACGCTTTTGGGGGGGCTCCAGCCCCTGGATCCGCTGGTGGTTCGTGTACAAATATATTTTACACTACCTTTTGCCAGCGACTTCGTCCACATAGAATTCGAAAATGATTCTAATGGTATTTTTTACTTGACATTTATCGTAATATTCTGGACAATTCACACAATATCTTAATAAATTATAGCCTGTGTGTTATTCTCATGTATAGGCTATATTATTGTTAAGTTTCATTAAAATTCATTCGGTAGTTTTTGCGTGGAATAGTAACAAACTTCCATTCACCCATACTTCTTTACTCTTACATTAATAATATTAGTAAGGATTATTGGATTTTATTAGTGCCTTGACTTTTTCAGAACAAAATAGCAAACACTCATTACGAAAGAACAATGATACACGATATTTTAAAGATAATCTTTAGCATTGGGAATTAATCTAGGTAATAAACAAAATTAATCTGCAATTCAAGCTCATGAAATAGCTGTAATAATGAAGTTCTTTGTGACTTAATTACCATCTACTTTCGTATAATCCACTATATTAACTCATAAAAAGAAAGTCAAGAGAAACGAGTTGATATAAATTATTCGCACGAATCCGCAATAAGCATCATTGCATTGCATTGTAATAATACATTTCGACGGTATGTTTTTGCTGGTTCGTCGAGCGACTAATATGATAATTTGGTCGACGAAAGTGAAATTTTTTGATGAGATTGTGTTTTTGTTAATCGTCCCACTTATTGATGTTTGATCTTTAAAAATGCTAGCAATTAGGTAGGTACCTTATTATTCAATTTTACTATAAAGTACACCCATTAGAAAGTGTAACAGTAAGAGGACGTGGTCTGTTACGTGCCTTGGTTACCGTCCCGACAGGTCGAGGGTTCGAGTCTCGGGTTGTCGTACACTGTAGCTGCCATGTTCCTCATTGTGCCCGGATAGCGACAGATTGATAACCTGTCACACTGTGACTCAACATAAATATGCGAATTGCTGTGTTTTACACCTCTGCCTACCCCTCTAGAGGGATTTATTACGGCGTTTATGTTTCATATGTAAAGCTATTAACCTACCTACTTATAACCTATTGCTATGCTATTTGATTCTTGAATAACAAACTAGAAAAAAAATATCCACTCATATCATTCCGAGTTTTCAAGTCACGAAATTTTGTCTAAATTGATATCGGTTAAAATTTTAACTGAAGTCATGATAAGTATAAAGTAAAACCACATTAATTGATAACAATACAAGGTAAGTTCAGACCACAATACCTGATAAATCTCACTGGGTAGGTATGGCAGTCGTGGGAATGTTTTCACTCGCGGCGCAATTCATTAACTTGACTATTTTTGTTAATGCGTTGATCAATTACTTTTACCCATAGGTTATTAACATTTAAAAGAAATTGCAACCTTTTTTAAGTAGGTATAAACCAACCTAATTTATACCTATTGATAAGTGCATTTGTATTGTTCAGATTGATTCATATCATTAAAGGATTATCTTTTTAAGTGACTTCCGCTGACATGACGGTGAGATGACAGGCACTAGGTAACCGTTTGAACGAGGTGCCATTTATGTTGAAAAGTAAATACTATATGAATTAAAGGCAATAAAGGAATACTTTAAATATGACAGTTATGTGGACTGGGCTTACGCCTACACTGCGTAAATTATTTTTTTTATCTGAAATACAGCTCACGAAATGTCGTAACGGACAAAATTGATTGAAACAAAAGGTGTTTATCTATTTTGTCGTTTAAATTTTAAAAACCCATAATTTTAGAAGCCAGAAAACGTAAATGTGTTTCCATCTCATTAACTAGGGAGACAATGTTCGATACCGGCAGGCGACGAGCAGCTGTCTTGCAACAAGGGGTCACAACTTGCATGACACGGTCAGGTTGATTGAATTAAGACGGGCCGCCTACAGGGCCGTCTTAGGCCAAGCCCGGGCCCCCTCGCTGGCTGGCGACCTATGTTTTCATTAGCTCTTATTACAAAAACTAAAGTCGACACCAACGGCGAACTTTTAACGGGCCAAAAAACACTCATATCATTCTCACTCGGAGGCGACTCATATCTTTTTTTTTTTTTTATGTATTAATTTTATGGCAAATTCTATATCGACTTTGTGGCCCCCTTTTCCCCGTATGGTGAAGACAGTATTGCGAATCTAGGAAGCAAATACGAGGGGACCAACGTTATGACCTAGTTGGCTTGCAGATGTGTTTTGACTTGAAACAATAAAGTTTACCGTTTTCTTTGTCTTTGTTCATCCATAATGTACCTGCAGCGAAAAGTTTTACGCGAATTCATTTGAAACTCTATTTTGAATACATTAACGCTTTCGATTCTTGATTTATTACAAAGTCAATTAAGAAGTGTTATAACAGAAGTTTGACAACAGTTTCGGTACTAAACAAATTTTGGCAAATTAACAGGGACAGTTTTCAGGTCAAAGTCAAGCAGTTTTATTCAAAAAGGCTTATGCCTAGCAAGTTTTTATAAATCATCTTAATTCTTTTACATCTAAGATTACCTAGGCCCAAAGTCTAAGGCCTAAGGTAGTTGTAGATTTGAAATATTGATGATTTTAATGACGACCTCCGTGGCGCAAACAGCCGTCTGCAACGCTAGAGGTTCCGGGTTCGAATCCCGGTGGAGGCACAACTTTGTGTTATACGTAAGACGAATTGTTTCGTTTACCGCTTCTTGTATTCTTATCTATGTAGTGTATACCATATCGTAGCTTAGTGCCTGCGATACAAGATTATATCTTAGTGCAGGGCTGAGTCAATGCGAGTCGTGATGTTATTTTTATTATTAATTTTCACCTCCAGGGACTAGAAGGTGAATGCCCTAATTGGTCTCATGAGTAAACTCCCAGGGGTCAGCATTCCCTCAGTCGGCATACGACTGTCGTAAGCAATCAGATGCTCGCGACACGTATCGAAAGTTATAATTAGCGTGATTCATACATTAATTGCAGGATGCGTTAATGGAACAAACTTCTTGGAGTTTCTTCTTTCGTTGTTCGTCTTGAAGTCCATACTAATATTATTAAAAAAAAACTGTTTCTGACTTAATTTGTCACGCCTAAACATGTGAAGTTTTTACATTTGGCAAGTAGATAAAATGCATGTTGATAACACATAGACTACATTTTGCATGTAGAGTTTAACAGAAGTTCGAACTCTTTGTACAAACTGTTTTCTAGAATCTTCTACAAGTCCTAGACAATTATTGGACTAGCAAAACACCGACAAGAGAAGCATTTGGGTAAATGTTATTAAAGACTAGCCTTTGCCCGCCACTTCGTCCGCGTGGTAGTCGAAAATGTTTCTTGTTTGATTTTTAATTACTTAACATTTATCCTTATATTTTATAAATTACAGCCTGTGTTATTCTGATATATAAGCTATATTATTGTAAGGTTTCATGAAAATCTATTCAGTAGTTTTTGCGTGAAAGAGTAACAAACACCCATTCATCCGTACATCCTTATAAACTATCGCGTTTATAATATAGTTAGGATTGGTGCTTTCAAAGTTTGAGCTAAAATTTAAGGACGATGCATTAACTGAGCCTGCCAAGACACGAAATTTTGAAACAGGTTGACCAAGTTAATTTCTATTAAGAATTTAATTGTGTCAGCGCCAATTTTATTTACATCACCTACTCCTTTTAACAATAGCAACAAAAAGTGTGCCAATTTCGTTTAAATATTTGTACGTCAAATACAGACAGGTGATAAATCAATATTTACCCAAGTCAGGTACCGTGTTACAATAACTTTATCATGAAACGTGTTATCAGGACGTTTTATCAGATAGGACAGGGCCCTTGTACCTACCTGTTTTATCGTATATAAGAATATTTATACCAGCTTTTGCCCGAGTAAAAGTCGAAAATGATTCTAATAGGATTTTTAATTAGGAAAGTAAGTAAGAACTTTATTAATAAAATAACACAGCATCTCACATCACAGCGTTTTAACAAGAAATATGTATTAACGTAAACGGTTACTTAAGATGTTGTGTTACAACCATGAAAGGGTATGCAACTCAGCACTGTGTCAGCTCTTACGAGACCGACGCTGATCTTCCACATTCTTGACATTTATCGTTATATTTTGGACAATTCACACCTTATCTGTATAAATATAGCCTGTGTGTTATTATGATGTATAAACTACATAATTGCAAAGTTTCATTGAAATCCATCCAGTAGATTTAGCGTGAAAGAGTAACAAACATCCATACATGCTTACATACAAACTTTCTCGTTTATAATATTATTAAGGATGGTATGACAATCAATAAACCATGCTCTATATTTTAATATTTATCTTATTACGGTTATGTGACTCATTTATTTACGAAGTTTTTTTTGTTTATTAGTTCTTATGAGACTCCAATTTGAAGATTGGTTGAAGCTTCAGTGTTTAAAAATATTAAGTAGGTTATACCTACAGGAAGGCTATCTATTTACACTTAATAAGGAAGGTAGGGTAAAGATTAAAACCTATAAGAATCTTTAGTACATTACAATAACCAGTTACATCGATCCTAGCAAAAATCAAAACATCTTGGAAAAGTCAATTTCTATCATTCACTCACCACGGCTACTATTTTCCCGCGCACAGTGATCCCGACCATCGGAGCGAATCGCATTTCCACCCCTGGCTCGATAACCAGCTCCGCATCTCTTTCCACCATGAGATCATCTCGTAGCAGGTATGGACTGCCTTCAGACCTCCATACAGTCCTCCCCCCGGCCACAACACCGCCCGGTAACTCGCTCAAACCCAGCGACTTATTCAAAACATAAGGGTCCGAATCCAAAGTTTGAGCTTTACTACCAACTACCACTGAACACAACAAAACCACCACTGTCCTCCACTTGTACTTGGTGTCACTGAACTGACTGTGCCTCTTTTGAACCCCCATGTCCTTCCAGCACTCCATTATTCACTAACTGTAAACAAAAGTATTCATTTCACTTTTAAAACGCTACCCACCAGCTCCCAGTTTCAACACCTATCCAAACACCGCACAGGTAGCTCACTACGATAAATACTCGACATTTTTATCAATAAACTCGCGGTCGGATTAAAATAACTATGGTTGTGTTATCGGTTCGAAGCAACGAAAAAACACATAACGAAACAAAGGTGGGGCATTTACGAATAAAGAAAAATAAGCGGAAAGCGCACGGCCGCGCGACCGTTGGACAAAGTCGTTTGGCCGGTTTTCGTGCTCATTCGTTCACTCACTCAGTTTGTTTCCTTTCCTCCCTCTATACACTCCCTCCTCCGTGACTAAAGCCTCCTCCCCTCCCTTCACTCACGCACACGTGTAATCATCACCCACACAACAACAGCATCAACGAATATTCACTATTACACACTACTGTACTGGTGACAAACAATTCATTCCTTCCTTTCATTCCAAGGTTTTATTCGTGTTGCAAGTGTTGCTAGAAATAAATTTATAAAATCTACTTTTCCAATAGGAAACTTTTAAGCCAAAGTCCACCAGCATTTAATTCATATTTAGTTTTAAAATGTTTCAATTTTTTTCTAAGGTTTTATCCCTACTCTGTCTGTAATCCAATATATAACGGTACTTGACACAAAATAAAAAATTGAAATTAAAAATTGTTAGTAGTTTTTGCTGAAATTTATATTGGGCAGTCTATGATTGCATAAAACATTTACGAAAAAAAACAACTACTCCGATTCTGAAATAAATATTGGAGTTAAAGAAAATTTCCAAAAATGAATGTGTAAAAAAATCTATAAAATCTCTCGACCTTGACATATATAATTTCGGAGTTACGTGTTTTAAAATTTGTTGGTATTTTTTTTTTCTTCAGATTTACAAAAATTTTGAATTTTTTTAAATTCCATCAAAATCGATATCTTACTCTCCCCTTGGATGTTCAACTTAATTTCGTTGTTAAAACAGAGAGATACACATACATTCGATATCACAATATGTTTTGCTTTTTAAAATGCCGTCTTTTTTATTTCTATATACTTTGAGTTTTTTGCCAATATCAAGTAAAATTATAGGGTGAAAATTGTAGATGGAATAATGATCTGCCTACAGTAATTATATACTAGTATAGTTACTGTAGACCATAACGATTTACTTGGGAGATGACGAAAAAAGTAGCGATATCGTAGTATTTTACTTTCTTCATATTTGTACAGCGCTATAGATATTATTCAATATTACAAATACATAAATAAATACAAGAAAAGAAAATAATAACAGTTTAACAGAACCCGTTTTCGCGTAGCAATTCTCAATGGCGTCGATTGCATTTACAAAAATCCTCAGTTGGACATAAAGTGGCAACATCCATTGCTGTTAAATTCATTCTAGCGGGTTTTCATTCTCTCATTCATTTCATTCAATTGATCTGTAGAACCGAAACGTTTTCATGTGGTAAAATAAATGAAATCCTAAAAAAAATAATAAAATATAACAATTTTATTGTTATTTGTAAAGAAATATCTTCTATCAATATTGTCACATGTAAGTACTACGTCTTTTCAACATTTTATTGCGTATCACAGTTGGAAATTAGGTTGTCGGATAGCGTGGCATTATTTCTGAGGCGACATTTTGTTTTCCTCATTGTATTCATTTATTTATCACGAAATGCTATCGATACGTACGAACTTGCTATCTAATAACCGTTTTATTCAACCGATCGACCTAAATACAGCGAATGGTACTAGTAATATTTTCTCATTTTAGATAAATAAATCATGAGTTCAAACGGCACTCGTGTGTACGTCGGAGGCCTCGTAGAAGGCATCAAGAAAGAGGACCTCGAGAGGGAATTCGATAAATACGGCAAACTGAACTCCGTGTGGGTCGCTCTAAACCCGCCTGGTTTCGCTTTCATAGAATTTGAGAACTTGCAGGAAGCGGAGGATGCTTGCAGTGCCATGAACGGCACTGAGATGCTAGGCGCGACATTAAAAGTAGAGCTCTCAAAGAAGCGCGACGGCCCACGCAGGAATGGTGGCGGCGGCGGGGGCGGCGGCCGGGGCTTCCGAGGCGGACGCGGCGGCGGCGGCGGTTTCAGGGATCGATCCTTCGGCGGGCCTCCACGAGGCAACAGATCCTTCAACTCTTACGGCGAAGGTCGCCAGTACAGCCGGAACGGTAACGGTTACGGAGGGAACGGGGGTGGTGGCGGCGGAAACTTCAGGTCTAGATCACCCCTCGGTCGGTTTTAGATTAAATGTAGCATTTAGTTAGGTATTAGCGTTATCTGAAGCCTTCCAAGTTATAAATTCAATGTCTCTACTGACGGAGTTGAAAGCTGGGAAGAGTTCAGTTCTGTTGATGTTTCAGGGAGTTAGAGGTAATATTTGTTTTGATTTTTACTCGTAATATAGCTGCCAAGTCTAGTTTGTAACTCTAGACTTCGTTTAAGTCATAGTCAGTTTTAAGTCTTCTGTAACTATTCTAACAATGTATTATTGTGAGTGGGGACATTGAGGAATTTTTGCATCTCAAGCTTGCTAGCCACAAACAATTGAATTAACCCAATCTAAACTTAGAATATGAATCATCCATCACCAATGATTATCATTATTTTGTAATATGTGAGCAACAGTTGTAAATTGTATAGAATTTCATTATTTTCTGCATCAAATGTTTAATTTTTAACATTTCTATCTTTTATTGTTGAAGTAATTAATGTTTTTGGCTTAATTATGTACAGAATATGTCTGTACTTGCAGCCAAATGTGTGATTTATTGAATAATAAAACATCTATTACTTTTAAGAATTTTATTAGAAATGTGTTGTGGACTTGGCACAGTTTTCTGGTGGTGAGTGACAGGTGTGTCCAGGTTTGGATTACCAGGTACAATTATGGGCCGGATCACTCCAGCGGTACCTACTAACAAAGTATTTCCTTCCAGCTCTTTGTTACATCAGATCTGACAAACATCAAGAGACAAATGAGAACAAACTTCAGTGACCTTCAACATTCTCTACCTAAGCACCCTAATTTAAGTCCTTATAAATAAAAATACTTTAACTTCAATTCAGTGTTTTATTTTATTATTGCTTATTTACTATGTTATATAGTTACAGTAGGTACCTATGTAGAGATATTAAATATTTAACATTTTGGAAACCAACATTTAATTTTACTTGATTCTCTTACTTGACAAAACAAACATCCTTTATCATTAAACTGTTTTAAGATTATGATGATTAAATCAGATTCACACTGATAAAATGTAGTTAGATTTATTTGACAACCTTGAACATCTACCTGGAAATAGATACAAGAAATTTAACTTGATGATTGGCTGAAGTTTACGTGAACAATTTACTGAACAGACTTCCTTTTAGTATTACCGCCCAGTAGTTTGCACATGAAACTGCAGTTAAAATTACGAATTGCTTTTTTGAAAACCCTTTTTTGTGTAGGTACATATCACACTAAGGCTGTGGAGCCTTTTTGTGTATTAATTACACAAAATAGGCTAACACTAGTATCAATATCAAACACTTTATAAAATGGATAGCCCTATAAAATAGTTTAACTTGAATTAACTACTACAACACTTCCTAGTCTTGCGCGACTTTAGAAGTTTTTTTTCAAATAATAATGAAATGCACTTTTGCAAGAAACGTACCCATAATCTCATTTATTCTCCCTGTTTTTAGATGTAGGTGATCTTAAAATGAAAACTTGTTTTTGTAAGTACTTAGATATATTACTCTTTTCCTGACTCATCCAAAGGAAATTTAAAAATTAAGTTAAAACAAAAACTCCAACTACGTTTAAAAGCGTAAAATAAAACAACAAACTCACGCCTTATTAATCCCTCGAAAGGGTTAGGCAGCTAAAACGTACGGCAACCCAAGACTCGAACCCTCGACCTGTCGGTTCGGTTCGGTCGGTTACCAAGGCACGTAACAAACTGAGCTACCACATCCTATAATTTTTAGTTTTAACAAGGCACTTAGGTTACCTAAATGTCTTTAGTTCCATATATTTGGTGACAAGTGCAGTCGAAGCCGGAGGCATAAATATGTGTAACAAACTAACGGGCTTTACGGACGAGAATGGTATATTTGTTTTGTCACTACAAGACGTAATTTATAAATAATTTCGACATGTATTGCGACATGAGCTTTCTCGCAGTCTCTCACCCTAGACTGTAAGATGTATCAGTGGCTGTAAGTACAGTATAAAACATGTTCATATAACAAATTACAGTATCTGGGGTTTCTCGCCGGTATCTTCCTCGACATAAATTTCCCGAACCGGTGGTCGAGTAATTTTTAAGAAAAATTTAAATTCATTTGACGATTCGAAGTACTTTCTGTGAAGTTTATGGAATAAAGTTATTTTTATTTATTTGATTATAGACAGGGCCTCCGAATACAACTGTAGTCAACACTAAATTCATGAAACTAGACATTTTTAGTTAGGTGAGTGCATTATTGAGACTAATTTACTATAATGTTTAGTTTTAACACCGGTAGATACGGTGCCGAAGTCATAACCCTCGCAGTAGTCTAGGTAATTAAGAAAAAACAATGTAATAGTTAATCCAAGATCTTATTATCCACAAAGCAGTAAAGTTTCAATTCAAGAGGGGCTGCTAAGACACGCCATGAGCAGTTCCATTTTGTTGAGGAAGTTCTTCCCCTCCATCTTGTCAAGTTTGATCTCCCGGAAGGCACCACCTAGGTTCTCCCATTTCTTGTCCTGCACGAGCTCGCTGGCAAAAAGGTCCTTCCTCGGAGACTGCGCCGTGAACACCTGGATCCCGACCGAAGGTTCGCATCGTATGGCTATCATCCTGTCACCTGAGGAAATACAATTTAATTTAACAAAATTCTTATTATTAACCGACTTCAAAAAAAAGAGGATTTCAATTCGACTGTACATATATTTTACCTGTTTGACGACCTCGGTGGCGAAGTGGTGTAAACAGCCGACTACTACGCTTGAGGTTCCGGGTTCAAATCCCGGCTGGGGCGGGTTTTGTGTTATTTGCAAGACGTATTGTTTCGCTTACCGCTCTCGGATGTAGTATTCTTATCTATGTAGTTTATACCATATCGTTGCTTAGTTCCTGTGACACAAGTTCTTACGATACTTACTGCAGGGCTGAGTCAATGTGTGTGTCGTGATGTGGTTATTATTATTATTATATACATTACAATATTTGTATGTACATAATGTATAACCTAGCAGCTAATTTCCTTTTAAGAATACTATAATTACTAAAGATAAGTTTTTTTTTTTTTTTAATTAACTTTTTGAAGTAGGTTTTTTTGAGTTAGCTTTCTCTACAACGTCATTGGCAGGCAGTGGCGTGCCTAGAGTTTTAGTACAGGGCAAGCCGAGAGATATACTTCATACTTCCGTTGTGGACTTGCCGGCGTGGACGAGCTCAGCAAAACACTCAGAAGTTTGCGAACATGTCAGCAAAACCACAATTCCGGTGGCTTTAAAAAAGTCGTTTAATTTGTTAATGAATGAATAAGAGCGCGAACTTATTTTAGTTTAATAGGGCAAGCCGGGCTTTTCGGCTTCTATGACAGTACTGCTGGCAGAGGAATCGCTTTTTTTTAAATTTCATGCCCACTTATGTCACATCGGGATGCAATTAACCTTCTTGTCAAATATAATTTAAATCTGTCGTGATTATTGACAAAAATACAACGCCGGAGACAGAATGAGTTTAGCATTTATAATAGTGTTCATATACCGCGACATTGCTTGGTATATAAATGGTAAATGCGATACATTCTACCTTAGTGCAGACCTCTAAGTTGATGTTTTATGTGGCACAGTGGTTATGCCCAGTGGCGTAACTACAGGGTTGTAGGAAGCCGAAAGGGCCACCTAACCTGAGGGTGGCATTTCCTTGGTAATCATAAGGGTACACGATATTAGGGCCCGCTAAAAACGACTCTCACGGAAATGAGGACCTAAAATTGAGGTCTAAAGATTTATTTTGGTAGGGCTTCATCGGATTCAATTGCTACTAATTATGTCCGAATTATGGTTGGCGATGGAGGACGCCAGCTGTGACGTGGCGTTGCAGCGGTTACCGTTGGGCGAGGCCAGTAGACAGGAGGACACGGAGCCGAGCGGCTCCAGCGGGCCGCAGCCCATGTGCGCGGACGACGCCAGCAGCTGCCAGCCCATGCAGCGCCCCACCGCCTGCACGGCCGTCATCTGGTGCTGGTAGATCTGCAGCAAACACCATTAACTCACTGCTCTGTACTAAACTCCTAGGTTACATAGTACTGAGGAAGATGCACAGCCAGAGCTGAGCAACAATCAGGGTCACTCAGTTTTTAAAAAAGGTTTACAACTGTCATGGCGACGAGTGGCAGTTAATTGGCGGGAACGCGAAGTGGCGTTTAAAATTTTCTTATTTTACTGTCTATTCTTGTATATCAGCGAGTTGAATGTGTAAAATGCAAGTGTTTCAACCATTGAATATCTGTGAGGAGATCGTGAAATACGTCGATTCGGCTGCTATTTTCGTCATCTTCCAAGTAACTCAATAAAGCCTACAGCAACAGTACTAGCATGTCACTATAGGCAGATTCATCATTCCATCTATCATTATTCATCTTATCATCATTTCATCCTTCATGACGGATGACATGATAATAAATGTAAATTGACTCTGGCAAAATACTCAAAGTTTTTGCCATAATGGCAATACCATAAAAAATTGTTATGGCTAATGTTCTTTAGAAGGTCCTTTCATGGATTGACGGGTCCATACAACACTACATTTCTAAAGTTGACGATGTGAATTGATTACACAATGTTCTAGAAATTACAACTTTTCTCAATCACCTGGCAGTATATAAGATCTCTTAGCTCCTGCAGCTCGTACGATAAATGTCGCACCTTCCCATCCCGGCAGATACATTTCAACGTCTTCTCACCTACATGGACAACTAGCGACGTGCGGCACACTGCGTCGTAACTGAAAAATACAAGTTTCACACGTCAAAAATTTTTATTCAGCCCTTTTTTCATAAATTTTTTGATAAAATTTGCACATTAAAAAAAGTTTGAGAGTCCTGGAGTTCCTTAAAATATTAATCTTATAAAATTATCTTTATTCTTGAAAACTTCAAAAAAGGACGAAGTTCTGTAAGGATGTACGGATGTTTGTTACTCTTTCACGCAAAAACTACTGCATGGATTTTAATGAAACTTTACAATAACATAGCTTATACATCAGAATAACATATGGGCTATAATTTATAAGGATATTGCGTGAATTTTGCCAAAATATAACGATAAATTTCAAGTAATGCAAATCCTATTAGAACCATTATCTACTTTAGAAGTTGCCGGCGAAAGCTAGTTTTAAATACGATATCTCACCCATATGCCATGATATTGATTTTGACACATGACTGCGTTGGACTGTTGAGGGCGTTCCAATGTGACACGATCAATGGATCTTTCACCTGTCAAAATAAATAAAAGCTTACTGTAAATGAAAAGATCGATGAGTTACAGTGAATAAAAATTACTCGGTGAACTTTTTGACTTCGTCTAGGGGGCTCAAGCCCCCCTCCCCCAAAAGTTGTTTGGAGTTGTAGCCCTTACTTTGTTAAAACCTATCATAAGGGAGCTGATACCACCCATAAAAGCGTTTAAAAAAAATGATGGTTGATGGTGTATAGCCCCCCGTATGACACTCCTTGATGACCTCGGTGGCGCAGAGGTGTAAACAGCTGACTGCTACGCTATAGGTTCTGGGTTCGAATCCCGGCGGTGGCGGAACTTTGTGTTATTTGCAAGACACATTGTTTCGCTTAACGATCTTGGATGTTGTATTCTTATCTATGTGGTTTATACCATATCGTTGCTTAGTGCCTGCGGTAAAAGATAATCTTAGTACAGGGCTGAGTCTGAGTCAATGTGTGTGTCGTGATGTGGTTATTATTATTCACCACTGGTTCGATCGTTTCATTCATTTGGTGCTGCAAGTAATTTGCGCAACTTTGGACTTTGGTTTTCTCTTAGTTGCTTATACTTTATTTCTACTTGTTACATGTTTATGCAAACTAAAGCATAGCAAAAAGTAGAATGGTCACACTTTTCACCACTAATTACACCGGTAATGACGTATTAGAGGTGTTATTTATTAACCTCTTTAGCGATGGTATCCAGGACGTATTCACTCCGCCTACGCATGAAGAAATGCTGTGCTTGCTGGATGATCTGCTCCAGCAGGGACTGTTCCTTGTTCATATCTAACAAGTCGTGCCGGTCTGCCGCCATGGGACCTGGTTTAAACAATCAACATGAACAGCTGCAAATATTATTCATGTCAAAGTTTAGAGGTTTGTTACCTACTCAATCACGCAAAAACGGCTGAAGCCATTTGGATGAAATTTGACACACAGGTAGTCACTTTGATTAAAACACAAGATACTTTAAATCCGGATAAAAAAACGAAATCTACTCAGACCAAGTCGCGGGCGACAGCATCTTTATTTTGGGTGAAAAATGTACATTCATATAGGGTAGAAAACAATAGAAAAATTGTTATGATAATGTTGATGCAGCGATATGAATTGGCCTCTATTTTGAAAACATAAAAACAACGATAACACAGCTTTCGAAATCAAAGTATCTGTGTCTTCGGAGTAAGGTTTTTGATGCGATATATATCAAACAAAGTTCGATCGCAATGAATGTATCTGCGAGCCAGACCGACCCGACCGAAACTTTCATAGCAGGAAACACACGAACATTCCGTCGATACTTCGTTTTTCGTCGTTTCAGAGTAGACGCCAATCCCAAGAATACTATGTTTGAATCCCGGCTCGAGCAAGTATTCACGTGATATAGTTACATTAGGTTTAGAATAGACAATAAATTGTCTACTAAAATAAATATTATCAAATATTTAAATTATTTGTCTATTTTATAAATATTATTATTAAAGATTATAAGAACAAATTGTCTATTAAAGATTAGATGAGGGTAGATTTGAAAAAATCTTATTCATTTCTTTTTTTTTGTAAATTTGAATTTCGTTTTTATTGCCGCAGGGGAGGTAAGACTTTTTCACGAATATAGTCAAAACAGCCCTCATGTTTTAATACTGAACTCCTCAATGTCCTCACCAGCGAGGCACCTTCGCTTGGATGGGCCGAGCGGTCCGGTGGCTGGATGCGGGAACGGGTGATGCGTGTTGTTGTGATGCACTGCTCTTAGTAACTGATGCAATGAGTGCTCTAATACGTGGTCGTGCTCAGACTTGGATGTACCGCCCTCCGACTGGGAGAAAAAAGGAGTTTAAAAACTAAAAAAATCACTAAAAAATTGATCTTTCGTTCATCAAAATCGGTTCATTAATTTATTTAGATTAGCTACTGTGAAACACACATATTACAAACATAGATAGACTGCAGTGGCGGTACTGTCACAGAAGCCCAATAGCCCGGCTTGCCCTATAAAACTAAAATAAGTTCGCGCTCTTATTCATTCATTAACAAATCAAACGACTTTTTTAAAGCCACCGAAATTGTGGTTTTGCTGACATGTTCGCAAACTTCTGAGTGTTTCGCTGAGCTCGTCCACGCCGGCAAGTCCACAACGGAAGTATGAAGTATATCTCTCGGCTTGCCCTGTACTTAAACTCTAGGCACGCCACTGATAGACTGATGAGATAATATCCCTTCCTTTCAGCTACGCCCGATTCTATATATATCTATACTAATAACAATATTATAAAGAGGAAATATATATTCGTTTGTTTGAATTGAATAGGCTCCAAAACTATTTGAAAAATTCTTTCACCATTATAATTCTACATTATCCCTGATGAACATGTGCGATATAATATTTTCATTAAGTTAGATACCTATATACTCGTGCGAAGCCGGGGCGGGGCGCTTGTCTGTAGGAACTCCCCGGTCACAAAGTCAACACGTTAGATCAAGTTATAATTACTTCATGTACAAAGTGAACGCATATTTGTAGTAGAAGTCGTTACTTGAACTACGTTTTACGAAACCAGAATAATTTTTCAATGGGATCTTATTATAGTGGTTTTTCTATTGTTTCTTTGTTAAACCATCATAATTTGAGCTCCGACAACTTGCCGTACAGTGCCGTGTGAACGGTAGCTTAGTTCCTTACGCAACACAAACTATTCATCATCACGTATATGAACTATTTACATAAAATAGCTCAGTAAATGTTATAGTTGCTAGAAATGTATAGCAAATCCATATTGACTATTTTTTTATGAATTACTTATTTTGATCTGTGTTTGGATTATTTTATCTCAAAATAAAGAAATAAATAAAAACTTACTAATGAGTTTTAAACTTACCTTTATCCCTTCAGGGTTCATATTTAAGTTGTTCAGGCCATTGTTATGACATAGACCTATCAGCAACTGAATGCCTGGTAGTACCTGCAATTAGAGAATTTCACATCATTACAGCTGTCTGTCCTTATATATGCTTAGATCTTTTAAACTATGCGACGCATTTTGATGGGGTTTTTTAAATTGGGTGATTCAAGAGAAAGTTTACGTGTATGATAATACATGCATAATATTCGTGCAAAGCCCAAGCCAGTGGCGGTACTGTCATACAAGCCCAAAAGCCCGGCTTGCCCTATAAAACTAAAATAAGTTCGCGCTCTTATTCATTCATTAACAAATCAAACGACTTTTTTAAAGCCACCGAAATTGTGGGTTTGCTGACATGTTCGCAAACTTCTGAGTGTTTCGCTGAGCTCGTCCACGCTAGCAAGTCCACAACGGAAGTATGAAGTATATCTCTCGGCTTGCCCTGTACTAAAACTCTAGGCACACCACTGGCTCAAGCGGGTCGATAGTTAATAATAATAACCACTTTACGATACACAACTTGACTTAGCTCTGCTGCTTGTTAACTAATAATACCCACATAACGACACACACTTGACTCAGTCCTACAGTAAGATTGAAGAAATTTGTGTCACAGGTGCTAAGCAACGATATGGTATATACTAAATAGAGAAGAATACAACATCCAATACATCTTGCAAATAACACATTGTTCCGACCCCGCCGGGATTCAGACCCGGAAACTATAGTGTAGCACCACTGTTTATGATTATACTGTGAATTATGATTATACACAAGTCTATAAATCCACTAAATGGATGTAACATTTTCCATCATGGATCAAATTCTGAAGTCAATGTTGCGGATGGAAACTTGAGTACTATATTGTATTATTTATAATAAAAGTAATTTAAACTACAAACTCACAGTAGCCATGATCTGGTTTCCAACAACCATGTGGGGTATAGAAGCATCAAGCTGCACCGCCTCCGCTGCCAAACGAGCGAACAACTCTTTGCAGAACAGGACATTCTGTGCTGCCTCCAGCTTCTGCTGCCAGTGCATCTCTGCACCCTCCCCAGGGATGGAGCCAGGGCAGTTTAAGGCTGATGAGTTGAGGGTAGCGGTCACCACGTCTTCTTGTTCTGGTGGAAGTAGAAGAGACATTTAAGTTCTAAAAATTATGATTTGAAAATGCTTATTATAAGTCTATTCAATTAATAAAAAAATTCACCTTTCTGACACAGCACGGATATGAAGGCGACGCCCTGCAGCTCGGGCGGTACTGTGACCCGCAGAGCAGAAGGTGGGGGTCCACCGGCGTTCATACTCATTGCTGCTGCTATCGCCTCTTCAGGGGCTTTAGTCACCTAACCGACAAAGCTATCAGTAGTCACATACATTAACATATAACACTCATAAAATAATAAAACACCTGAAATCTAAGTCGATTCTGTCAAATATGCGTTTCTTCTTGCCATTAAAGTGAGCACGTTTTTAAATTTCTATAAAATTTTCTTGTTATCTTGTTTTGTTTGACATGACTAATAAAAGTCCAGGAGTTTTTCTCAACCTGTCACACTCGAGGGATTAATTATGGCATGAATTTATGTTTACGTTGTTTTAATTGTTGCTGTTTTCATTAAGTTTGTTGATAAATGAGTAAAAACAAATCTTACAAGTCATGCTTGTGACTATTGTTTCTTACGGTACTAAAAGTCCAATTGCAGAAAGACGGAAATTTGACTTTTTCAACATGTCAGATACCATTTTACGTGGCTTATAAAGTATAACAATGAACAAGTATGGTTGCCAAATCAGATGAAAAATTATAATCCATCATTCTTCATGCAAATTAATTCTGTTTGTTACTTTCACACAAACCTTGCTCTCAATGAATATCAGCAATAATTGGAACAAATCTTTAAGCAAATATGAAACTATGAAGGGTTGAAAAAGGGAATACAAAATTGTGTCAAGAAATTTTACAAATAAATCACAAAATTACCTCAAAAACTCCAGTCTGACTGAACTTTGACCCTGCAGTCCTGTAACTAAGATCTCCAACTATTGTATTGGAGACCTTCTTTAGCCTCCAGTTCTGCCGAAGCCTCAGCAGGTCAATGTGGAAGTCAGGCATATTTCTGGTCTGTCTCATGGTCTCACTGGCCCGGAGACGTTCCACTCCAGCTGATAGAACCACTGCTGCAGCACCAAGTGCCTTCTTCCTACCGTAAACTTGCACCATTGAACGGTTTTCCGGTTCACCACCTTGTATTGGGTCCAGCACCTAATAAAGAAAAAGTTTTTCCAATTTTTTGCATTAAAATTTTTTATAACTAAAATAATAATTGTGACATGGCAGATAATAATTTTGGCAGAGGGTTACGAAGGACATGGAGATGAATGAATTTGATTTTTGCAATTTGACGTCTAACTTTTACTAGCCACCAAATTATGAACAATTATACATCAATACTTTACACATTATCAAGAAAATTATTCATAGTCCTATTAGTCTAAACCTTTAGTGAAATCTCACCATATATCTCTTCTCCTTTGCTATGCTGAGTACATCGGCCAGCACGCAGACCTCGGTCAAGGAGTTCCGAAGCTTATTCCTGACTGATTCCCAGGGCCAAGTGCTGGACTGGTAGCCGGGCTCTTTGCTGTCATCTTCCGTCTTCACCTCCACACTGATTTCACCCTCCTTCTTAATGTTACAGTAGTCATCTTCGGTCTTTGCAAAGTCAATCTTTTGAGCTAATCGTGTTAGGTTCTCTGACATAGACAATGGTCTGAAAGTTTTAAAGGGTGTTTCTATAATATTTAAGTATTCTATAATATTTTAATAATAATAATAACCACATCATAACACACACATTGTCTCAGCCCTGCAGTAAGTATCGTAAGAACTTGTGTCACAGGAACTAAGCAACAATATGTTATATACTACATAGATAAGAATACAACATCCAAGGCTGGTAAGCGAAACACCACTGCGCCACCGTCAAAATTTTATGATCCAATAAGTCATTTTAGGAAAATAAAAGAAGATTTATTGAGGCTAATTTGGAAGTATTTTTTGTTTACAGGAACATTTTATAGTTAAGATATAAATTATTTTTTGTGTAAATGTAATGATGTTTGAAGATGTGTCTTAACTCCAATGCAGCACATATCATGAAATTTAAAATTTAAAAAAGCTGACTCTTCACATTAGAAATATGTAGGAATATGATTTTCAAGTAATAAGTTTACATAGTACTCACGCTTGATATATTTCCTGTCCATCGTATGTGATTTCCTGAATTTGATTTTCTATTGGAGCCTCGATGGAAATATTTACAGAATTTGCCATGTTTTCTTTGCTTTCACACACAATATAGAAGTTAAAAGTATTTTTTTTGTCAATCGAATTCACTCATTATTTTAATGAACGATTTATACAAATGAACTTTATTATGATTAAATTAAGTTTTTAATTTACCATGTGTTAAGTCAAAAGCGTAAACATTGGGAATTAAATAAATATTCGACGCTAACATCAGCGGCGATCTCAATGTTTTCAATGACAGAAGACAATTTCTAATTACGCTGTCAAAAGATATGGACCGATATTTCAAAGCGAAATATACTGGGTAATGATCAAATATGGCTGTAAGTGAAACGTTCTTCGATTGCCTTACACATGATATGGTCTAAACATAGTTTCCATTTTAAAACATAAATGTGTCATGTTTCTATCATATTACGAAAATTGTTTTTGTAGAGCCCAAATCTAAAGTCATCCAAATGTAGCTTTTGGCGAAATTACTTATTATTTGTTTCAAAGCAATAAAAGGCTAAGAAGAACAATTGTATTTTTGGTATTTGAAAGGATGCACTGATTTCTAAAGATTCATAAAATTAACGATGAATCGATGATTGACAATGAGATGTTTAGGGTCATTCGGTCTTACAGTACAGCTAGGAACTGTTTTGGTGACAACAAAACGTTTTTGCAATTGATTAAATATCCATTAGGAAAAATATGAATATTTATTTGTTTAACCACGAATTATTATATCAATAATTTTAGACGGTATTAAAAACATAATTACTAAATATTTTATTGTTCTACAGATTTGAAGTTCTGCGTTTTGTTTTCTTGTCATATGTTTTGGCCCCAACCAATGGTTGTCATGTCAATTTTATCGACATTTTGGTGAAATGAAAATGTACTCATTTCTCGAACTTATTTCGATTATAACATTTCGAAAAGGAATAGTATGAAAGTGCTGAACTTTTTTGCTGATTGTGTACAATACTTAATACTTGTATTTGTTGAAAATGGCTGACCGATCTATTGCTGTAAGTTTATTTCATTTTTTCTTGTTGTGTGAAAATATAGTTATCTCGATAGGAGTGGGTCTACTAATATTTCTCTCTTTGAACTCACTTAGTGCAATACTTGGAATAATTTGAACTAACGAGCTTTCGATTTTTATTTTTATGTACGTATAAATTCGGTTATTAAAATCCATCAAGGTTTTTAGCTGACTTTGCTCGATGATAAGCAAAAGATTAAACGCCCAAAAGTAAGTACGTACAGATAAGTTGAGAACATGCTTAGATGCAGTACGTAAGTACCTAGATAAACTCGCGGATCCGGGGGGGAGGAGGCTAGGGGGCTCATGCCTCTCCAAAAGCATCTGATTTCTTCGGACTTTTAGCCGAAAACTAGTAAAGTGAAGCCCTCCCCAAAAAGCGTTTCTAAATAAAAGGACGTCATTTTGTATAATAGTACACTTAAACATCTCAAATAAAAATAAAAACGATAACTTATTGATTTAAAATCATTGAGTCTAATTGCGAATACGTTTTACACAATAATTTTAAGAAACTGTAATAAAGGTTATTTAATACCTTTCCTACACAATCTGTATACAATGATACTTGTGAGTGTGTAAGTTCGACATTATTCCTGGTTGTTTTGGCAAGGTATACGTTATACGTTTGTTGGTTCAACCAACTGTAGGCAACGTTAGGTATGGTATATAAAGAAATACTCTGTTTGTTATCTCGGTTTGATACTTGAAAAGAAATTTCATTTTATTGAGCACATTAAGCAAGTCAGCGAAAAATCGAAACGAAATTTTTATGCGTTAAATAGAATATCGACTTCAACCTGGGTCAACCTTTGTCTTTTAAATCATAAAAAATAATTTATACAGCTACTTTCTTGGGTTGCATTTGTTATGAAGCCCCCGTGTGGGCGGATAGAGCCACGATCGGCGCTGCGCGACGTAAACTGCTTCAGAGTCAGAGATTAGCTTTAATTTTTCTTTGTAAAGCGTATAGAACCGTCAGCACTGAGACCCTTCCGATTCTTGCGGGTGTTCTACCCGTAGATTTAGAAATACAACGGCGTGCGGCAATGTATTATAATTCGCGGAATGGTATGAGTTCAGATTTTCTTAAACCGAAGGATAGGGCTAAAATCAGTAGATTATTTGATAGTAACGAAAACGTTCAGGAAAAACTAATTGACGAATGGCAAACTAGATGGGATACTTCGACCAAAGGACGGCATTTATTTTAATTTTTCCCAATAGTGCCGAACGGTTAAATAAAGCTTGGCTAGATATCGATCACTGCGTCGCCCAATTCCTGACTGGGCATGGTAACTTTAAGGGCAAACTTTATTCATTTAACTTGGTGCCGTCACCTCTCTGCGAATGTTCAATTGTGGGAGTGTGGGCCTCTGGCATGACGAACGGTCAGTCATGTTAAATTCGATTCAGGTTTCTGCATGTAGTCCTATTTATTACCCAGATCTTGTGAAAACGAAGGGAAACTTCCGTGCCTTTAAAAAGTTTTGTCACCAATATTACTGGTGTAAGATTTAGGTTAGTATCTAATTAATCCTCTGTTAGTTAGTGGCATTCTGTGGTGTTTTTTGACGGTCAGGCGTCTCCTGACTGTCTCCCCCCCTTAGTTTTTGGCCTCTGGGCCATTTCGATTGCTGTCTCCGCTTTGCTGGGAGGGAAGTCTGAAACCGCTTTCTTACTACCTCCTATTTCTTCTGATTAAGTTCGTTGTGGATCCTCATACAGCCGGTAGGGTGTCCGGGCACAGCCTGTGCGTCATTGCACAGCTGCATTATTAGTTGATTATTCGATCAAAGGACGCCACTGTTGATCCTGGTGAACAGGAGTTGCAGTGGTGGGTGTGCCCCGAAAAAAAAATTGAATAGAAACCGCTGCCTATTGAGACGACAATGCCCCTGATGTTGTGGAACGCCAAGAGCCCCGCCTATGCATTGCCCATGTAGAGGTAAAGATGTTAAACCTCTCGTAACGGTAATTACACTGGTTCTTCAATCTTTCGAACCGAAACACAGCGTTCTGCTTCATTTTGGAGATGGAATCGAGGGCATAATAGGGGCTCTGTCGTGTCAATAGGCGGCGGGATCAGTTTCCATCAGGTGCACTAGTTGCTTGTTTGCCCAAGAAATAAAATATCTAAAACTTCTATGGGGAGATCACTAAAACTGAGAGATTCAGGTCTTGTGTTGATTCCAGAGTCGCCCAAGCTTAGAGCAGGTGGTGGCGATAGTGGACTACATGGAGAAGCATCCGCCGTTAGCGCTGGGCCAGCTGCGAGGCTTGGAAGGTCGCGAGGAGAGCAAGAAACTCTGGCTCGGACTTACCAGGATCGTGAATGGCATCACCGGTCCCACTAGACCTATGAAGTCTTGGATTAAAGTATGTTGCTTTAATATCGTAGCTACAACCAATATTGTGATGTAGATATCAATAATTTTGATTCTAATCTAATGTATAAAACTATACAGACTTCGGATTCTGTATAAAACTATACAGACTTCGGATTCCGTATAAAACTATACAGACTTCGGATTCTGTATAAAACTATACAGACTTCGGACTTTGTATAAAACTATACAGACTTCGGACTCTGTATAAAACTATAAAGACTTCGGATTCTGTATAAAACTATACAGACTTCGGATTCTGTATAAAACTATACAGACTTCGGACTTTGTATAAAACTATACAGACTTCGGATTCTGTATAAAACTATACAGACTTCGGACTCTGTATAAAACTATAAAGACTTCGGATTCTGTATAAAACTATACAGACTTCGGATTCTGTATAAAACTATACAGACTTCGGATTCTGTATAAAACTATACAGACTTCGGACTCTGTATAAAACTATACAGACTTCGGACTCTGTATAAAACTATAAAGACTTCGGATTCGGAGAGTTAACCTTCGATATAGACATATGAGAATCATTCGGTATTTTCTATTGTAGTTGTATGGGGTAGTTTCTATTGTAGGCTGTCTCGAGACCGAAAGGAGGGTATAATCGTTACTAAGTAAAGCTGAAACAAGCAATCTGCCGGCCGCCAGCTTGATGGTATAACAGTGTTATATTTTACAGGGTTTGTGTTTAAGTAAATAAAAGGTTCGTCTTTCTTGATTAGTAGCTATGCGCTGTTTATTTAAGTCCACCGCAGTCGCCAGCCGGACTAGAAGATAAGGATCGCTAATACGTAACAAAGCATATATATCTATTTGTAACAAACTCCTTAAGGATTCTCTACCTTGGTGCATAACCACCGGAAGCGCATTTGAAGATTTGCCGCCGCCGATTGACGTATAAAGACATATAAAGTATTTGATTTAAGAAAAACCTACAAATTGCCACCCCTCTTATCCTGCCGCCCTGGGACTCTGTCCCACCACTGCAACTATTCACTAGAATCAACGGTGGCGTCCTTTGATCGAATAATCAACGAATAATGCAGCTATCGCGGGACACGCAACGTATTTAATTCGAAGAAGTGGTTAATAGTATCATGTTTCGGTTTTCAGTACTGGGCTGATAAAAAGTCTTCAGTAAGATCTAAAGTGCTATCCGCCGGCGGCGACCCGGACAACTTGTGTTCGAACCTGGAGAAGAAGATCTGGGACCTGTTCCTTGCAGAGGACCAAGGGAAACAACACGGAAGTAAAATCAATTATAATAACCACATCACGACCCACACATTGACTCAGCCCTGCACTAAGATATGATCTTGTATCGCAGGTGCTAAGCAACGATATGGTATAAACATAAATAAGAATACTACATCCAAGACCGGTAAGCGAAACAATGCGTCATGCAAGTAATATTATACAATTATTTTTATTTAAATTTTTCAGCCAAATATTTTTCAGTGAAAACGGATTTCTCCAAAATACTAAATACCTTTACTTAACATATTATAATAAACGGCTTTTGTACAAACTGAGAACTATCTACCTGCTTATTAATTTTAATATCTGCACAGTCGTTAATAATTAAATCAAAAATATAAATACTAAAATGGAAAATATATAAACAATGCTTTATATATAAAATACCAACATGCCTCATACTGACACAAACACCAAGCGACGATATGGTTTATGTAGCCATACTACCTGTATCAGAATCGAAGAACAGTGAAAGAAAATAAAATAGCTTGGAAATGTTAATTTACCCAGGAAGTAGAAACGTGAAAGTGGAAGCCCAAATTCCTGAGGAGCCGTTCTTGAACGAAGACGGTCGTGACCACGACGTCCCGGAGGTTGAGGACAATACCGAGGAGATTGAGTTTGAGGAACCACCCCTCAACTACGAACAGCGACAAGTCAACCTCATGGAGAAACTCGTAAGTAGAAAAATGGTTTAGTTTGTTACCTGATATATCTCCTTTATTTCGCTCATACAAGGCGAGACGCTGATGTTCCGATTCCTAGTTGATGGTAACCTTTATATGGAACATACACAGGTACATATATAAACTCACGCCGAAATCAATCATTCATTTATTTGCTCAAACACATGGTATATACAAATCCCTCGAAAGGTGCAGGCAGAGGTGGTAAACGTCGCATTTTGCAGGTTTATGTTGAGTCCCAGTGTGACTGGTTGCGAATCTGTCGTCACTATCCGAGCACTATAAATCGCATCCTCGACCTGTCGGGTCAGGTCGGTCGGTTAACCAAGGCACAAACTGACTACGTACTCCATCGTTAATATAATAACAATAATAACCACATAACGACACACTCATTTACTGAGCCCTGCAGTAGGTATCGTAAGGAATTGTGTCACAGGAACTAAGCAACTATATGGTATACACTACATAGATAAGAATACAACATCCAAGATCGGTAAGCGAAACAAAGCGTCTTGCTAATAACACAAAGTCCCGCCCCCGCCGGGATTCGAACCCGGAACGTCTAGCGTAGCAGTCGGCTGCTTACACCACTGCTGTTATATATATATATATATATTTATATATATTTTATGTATTTTTAAGGTAAAAGTGATGAGTGCCCAAGCAGCCGCCATGACACAAATAGCACGCGCGACACAACTCAACTCACAAGCAATGGGACGACTTGCAGACTCTGCTCTATTACAGGTAACATTTTTTCACTTACAATCTGGCCGGCGGCTTACCTATTGGTAAGTGATACCGACGCACATCTCCCACCAGAAGGTGTCAACAGATGTGTTGCGGCTTAATTTAATGTCACGGACAAAATCGTAACACCATTGATCTCGTCGATATAATATTCCTGACACTTATTCTTATTATTTACACTTTTTCTCACTTTTTTCGGTTAGTCCCATGTCCTTTTATTTGTTTACCTTAATAATATGACTGCTGCTGTTTGCTATGGGATCCGCAATTAACTTTTTCAGAAGAAATAGGAGGTATTAAGAAACAGATCTCGTATTTCCTTCCAGACCTTGTACTGTGTCTACCGCCAGTTCGTATAGTTTTCCTACACGTCAGGGAACATAGCTTACTACAGTGATTTTGTGTGAGCAATCTTAACTCCTCATCAAATCGTATGAGGCGCTTTAAAAAGATTCATACAAATTTGTAACTGCAGTCGCAAGCTGCAAAGGTAAAACTCATGGTAGGCAAATTGGACTGTACAATATTGTATGCAACTTTTCTTATACAGAAAAAGAAAAAAAAAGAAGCTTGTGACTCATATTTGGGCACATATACACGGAACAACTTAATTTTCCAGGCTAGAGCAGTGGAGCGGTTATCGGCGTCGCTGGAGTCAATCGGCGCATCCTCAGTCGGCGTAGGCGCTGCCGTCGCCGATATCGACAACACTATGAAACGATTCTATACTAACCACACCTAGCAATATTTATAACCCGAACTGGGTAACAAGACGTATAGCTGACCTGCAGATTTTTAAAAGTGGTTATTTTCATTTAAATAATAACAATAATAACCACATCACGACACACACATTGACTCAGCCCTGCAGTAAGTATCGTAAGAACTTTTGTCACAGGAACTAAGCAACGATATAGTGAACATGGATATGAATACAAAATATAAGACCGGTAAGCGAAACAATGCGTCTTGGACATAATACAAAGTTCCACCTTTGGGACTCGAACCCAGAACCTCCCTCCGAACCCTCTAGCGTAGCAGTTGGCTAAATGATTATCATCATCAGCCGCCGTGAGACGTCCACTGCTGGAAAAAAGGCTCCCTATTGCCAACCAGACTGATCTTGGTCCATATATTTCCCATCTTATTTCTATATTAATAAATACGATATACATATTATGGTTACGAAATTTAATGTGAGTCAGTCTTATTAGGTACTTGTTAAATATTTTTTATATATGCAACCGAGATACAAGCCTATGACGATTAGCAAAGCTGACAAAGGGGGAAATAAAAAAACATTTTTGACTCAAACTTTATTTTCGAAACAATTAGTCTTAATAATTTAAAAATTAAAATAAAGACTAAAAAGTGTTGTGCCTCCTGTCAAAATATTTTTCCAGGTGTTTTTGTCTTTCAAAAAAAAAGACACTTGTCAAATAAAACCACAGAGTAACTTGACTTTTTTTAAAAATAAAATAGTAAATAGTTGAAACTTAATGCTAGTTGAAGCTTTTCTCTCATTAAATGTGTCTTAAGTGTAGATTTTTGGAGTGTTGTCAATATATTGCAATAAATAATAACAAGAGTTTTTTATGTAAATATCCTATTACAGTAAGTACTTTAAATAAATGTAAATATGTACAGGACGCAATAAAAGAATGATTCAGGAAATAAATGATTTTTATTGGTATTTTATATTTATCTAAGTATACTTAAGAGAAATGCATTGTGGCACTGGTTTTATAATAATAATTTATAAGTTTCTAAGTTTCACTAAAAGATGTCGCTTTTACAAAGATTCATTTTACCCTGTAGCGAAACTACGAAAGATGTAATTAAAGAAAAAATACATACTGCTGTGTGATTCTTTTTATCCTTAAGTAAAAAATAAGCCTTTTATAAATTATAATGAAACAAAGTAACTAAAAACGCTAATTTAACTATTTAAATAGCACTGATAATTAAAACTCAAGAGCATCTGACTAGCGACATCTAGTAGTTGAACTTGTAATCTATGCTTTCCGTATTACAATTTAAACTAAATATTTGGTTAAAATATAGCTAGGACTAAACAATTCATACTATTACCTACTCCATAGTCCTTAAAACAAAACAGCTATAAGCCTATACATTTTCCGTCTGCTATTTTCGACGCATCTCAGTATATATCATCTGAAATATTTGAGGAACCGGCTGAGAGAGGAGTTCCTTCTACTCCGCTTGGCTTGGCTCTCGTCAGGTCGTAATCCTTTCTCTCCAGCGCCGTATGGGGACCTGGAGTTGGTTGTCAGGTAGAAGTTGCCACGTGCTCTGGAATTTTGTAGGTTATAATGTTTCAAAATGTACGGTGTCAAAATAAGCGTAGGATGTAATTTTTTGTATATTGTTATTTTGTCGTAGGTTATGTTTTAAAAATTAAATGATAGAAATGACTTAAAGGAAGCGATTCCCTTTGAATGTTATTTCCGATTGAGGGTACTTTTTGACAAATTGAATGAAAATTGCCATGACAAATAACATTGCACGGTGGATTCTTCGAAGTCAAAACGTTTACGAGTATGATAGAACACATAAGTATGTTCTTTTAAATTGTCAGTATTCTTTTGAAATTTAATAATCCCGGATTCCTACTTAAACGTTGCAAATAGGTAACCTGTCCCTTCGTAACTAGTTATTGCAGGTTCCCGTCTTATTTTTTGAATAATAATAATATTTATTCACAAAATATGTGTATGTATGTTCTAATGGTGTGTGTGGTAGACTGGTATCCACATATTAATCGAATGTCGGTGTGCAAATGTCAAACAATTACACAGTTTTAGAATTTACACTTCTGAATAATTGATAATACAAGTAAAAAAAAATGTCTTGACAATTGTATAAAATGGAAAAGATAACAAAAATGAGATGAAAAAATAAACTACTGAAAACTGCGCTCTATAAGTATGAAACAAGAATATATTCTCATCTGAAAGTAAACTATTAAATTTAGCCGTGGTCATGTGCCATAATGTGACATTATGCAGCTTATACCAGCGGACAATTTGACTCATCCAACGATATCTCATTTGTAAATTTATGCTAAGTAGTTTATAAGTTATGAGGGAACAGATGAACATTCACACATACATACATACCTACCGGTCAAAATAAATAACCGCCCTTTTTGCTTCGCCGTAGTCGGGTAGTAAAAAGTATGATAATTGTCACAAATAAATCAATATTTTTCTTTCATTAAGTGTAAGACACCTCAAGTGAATATTCCATCACTCCAAAGTCTGTCCCACTTACTTGATACTGACGAGGTCTCCCATATAAGTGTAGATGGGCGCGTTTCTTTTGAGATCCTTGTGTACCCAGTCTTCATAAGACTTGGCAAATTCAGCCATGAACGACGTAGGAGATGTGATGGCTTCAGAGAAATAACGCCAAGACCGGTCATGACGACACAGGTCTGCGGGCAAGCGAAGAAATTAAAAGTATTACAGTTATCCATCTCCCGAAACCCGTTGTCAATGTCAATGGTTGCCATAAGACGTAAATGCAATGTGCTTAAACACCAGGCCCTACTCCGAAATTTAGAAAAACTAATTTTCGGCGGAAGTCTCCGGGACCGGCCGCTAAGGCTCCATTCCGATACAATTGATTTCAAATTTCGAAGTTCTTCCAAACATTGTTGATCATGTCCGCTTGGCAACAATCCCAAAAACGTCCAGAGTAGGGTAACTTCATGTACTTCTGACGTTTTATTCGTCGGCTTGAAGTTTGGGTATGCGTACTTTCGGAATAGGTACCCTAGGTCCGACACAATTGACAACCTTTTGGACGGAGAGCTGGTTACATGAAAGTGAACTTATAGAACATAGATACGATCTTTTCTCATTAGTTTTATAACTGGGAAATGTTTGAAGTAAAAGCTGCTGCAGTAAGCTGCTGCTGCAAAAAAAGTCGTGAAAATGTTCGACCAGTTCAATCTCTCGGCTCTTGGTCAAAAGGTGTCAAGAGAAAGATTGATTATGCATGCATATGATTCATGTCATATCACTAAAACGAATATACAGAATTTCAGAGAGCCTAAGAAACCGCTTCTGTCCACTGTTTAACAATAAACGCCTGACTAAAATAATTGACAACATATTTGCTTGTACAGTTTTAAAGGCGACGACTACAAAATTAAAGGCATTTTCTATGAGAATTATCTTAGACAATTTTAAAGTATCCATTGGAAAACGTCTATAAAAACAGCTTTTTATTGAACTTAAATGTAGCAGTCAAAATTTTACCACCGTTTCAAATATGTCTAGATAAACAATACTTACTTAATTATTGTAGGTAAGTTAGTATTATTTTCCAATTTCATGGTCATTCGAAGCAGATAAATGGCAGATTTGTGATTATACATGCGTTAATGTTTTGAAAGCATATTGCGGAAGATACTTGTTGAAATTACCGCGAAACATGCTTTAAGCGCTGCTCTTTCTTGCTTCCTTGTTTTATAAAACATTTAATTGTATTAAATACTCATGTGTTGCCATATAAAGCGAAAGCAACAACAAGGGCAGTTTAAGTACTTAAGGAATTCTACAATCAAAAGCTGTTTGATAGCTACTTATAGGTTGTAAAAATTTAAATTTTAATGATTCACATTGCCCGTCACCGTAATCATTAAATCAGTCATTGACCACAAATCAAATTGTTCTTTTGACGTTAAAAGTTGGTGTAGGTAAGTAGAAACAATATTTTTATTTTGACACTGTAATAATGCCTATTTACTCGTCATTTATATATAAATTTTTACTTTTGATTAAGGTAAGCATATGAAATTTGCGTTTTGGTCCTTTTAGATCTATTACCTACAGTTTTTCTTGTTTTTCTTCTACATCTAAACGAAATAATATTGTGTACTTATGTAAGTAAGAACTTTATTAATAAAATAACACAGCATCTCACATCACAGTGTTTTAACAAGAAATATGTATTAACGTAAACGGTTACATTAAGATGTTGTGTTACAACCATTAAAGGGTATGCAACTCAGCACTGTGTCAGCTCTTACGAGACCGACGCTGATCTTCTGTTGCACCCCAATTGATTTTAATACAATTTAATGTTTTTTTATCATATTTTCTTAGCAACCTATTTTATTTAAAACAATATTATAATACTTACGTAGGTTTAGCAAGTGTGGTACCAACGTTTTTGTTTGCCTACCTTATTAGGTATTTTTGTAGGGACCTAGTAATTTTAGTTTTCTATTATTATTGTTAATAAAGCTGTTTCAACTTAAATAATTTACATAATTTTAAAGCGAATTAATTATAAAGGCCATTTATTTTAAAAACCTACATTATAGGCTTCGTTTTGAATCAGTCTCTTTCATTTTTATTCATGAAAATATAAAAAAAACGAAATATTTTTTTCGTAACATCTTGACGTCTACCATGAGTTGGTTGGATTATGTTTATTATATTATTTAAATATCAACAAACGCTAACATCTTAAATATCATTAGATATGGTAAATGGATGTTGTAAAGAAACTGCAGTCGCAAGCGGCAATCGAAGGTCAAATTCATGATAGACACACTGATCCCGATACAGGTATCTTTAAAAGAGACTGAATCAAGGAGTTCCTTCCATATTGCTTCATAAGCCTCCACAAGCTTAAGTTCCTGAGGCTGAAGCCCCAAACATAATCCCAAAGTAACTCACTCGGTCTCATGGCCTTTCGTAACCTTTCAAGTCTCGTTAGGTTTTGTGAATTCAAATCGTATTCAATAAATTCACACGTCGGATGTTCTGCAAACACATCGGTTACAAAATGAGAACAAATTTTATTGGTTTTTGCGACAATAGTTGGAGAAATACCGCGTAATATCTCGATACGGGTCGACATCACAAAAAGATCTAAATGCAAATTATGGCTATTAACCTGCATTATTTTATAATCGAACGCAAACAGCCTAAAGGTAAACTGCAATAAAAAATATCTCAATTAAATACCGTTGGATTTTGTTAGAGGAAAGAATCAAAGTTTTTGTCTGATCTCATCTAAGTATAAAAAGCCAATAACGCAATTTTATTGTCCATGTATTAAATTATCTATTGTTTGCTTAAAAAGGTTCCGGCTGTCAATCAGAGAATCTCCGAAAAAAACTTACCAGGAACTAATCAAACATTAAGTAGAGAAAACAATTATTTTATACTAAAAAAGCTATGCTATCAAAACATGTCTACCGTTGAATTAAATACAATTGTTATTCTTTCCTTGTAAGGTCCATTACTCGCTGCGACTTTTTGCAGCGATACAATCGCGATACTGCTGTAGCGAAAAGTTAGAAGCTAGTATTCTAGATACAAACAGTCGCGATGCAATCGCGATGTAGCATCGATATGATTGTTCGTTAATCACTAGTGTAACGATGCAGTCACGCGGCTGTCAAACTCTTTTTGTAAGTCGCAGCGTGTAAATCGTAAAAGGAACGCTGTCAAAGGCAAAGGGGATTAGCTCGTACAGCTAAAGTCTTATATCAGTGATCACTGACCTTCCTTGGTGAACATTTCATAATCCCCGTTTGGACAACCAGGCTGATTGGCTCCATTGCCGTCGTAGTTTGGCCAGAAATCCACTGTACCAGAAGATTTGCTGGTGCCATAGCCACCTGGGTCGCTGTGGATGATGTCCACGAACTTGGCGCAGGTCCTGTCCAGTCCTGCTTGTAAACTAAACGAGCTATCGTACAGCGCACGAGCCGGGTCCAAACCTGTTATTCTGGAAGTCAGATATAATATCTTAAAATTTTTAAGACCTTGTGTGTGATGAATTACTTACTGTTGAACTTGTGCTGTATAACCTACAGTGCTTAGTTAAAAAAATCTTATCTACGTCTATGTAGAGCCGGATAGTGCTATCGAAAATTTAATTAACTTTATACTTTTCTACTAAATTAAAGAATAAGAAAGAAAATACGGTTGTACCCATGAATACTCTAGTGGTGAAGTTGCGGGAAAGAAAAATGTCCAACGTATATCTAGTAACAAGACAGGAAAGAAATGACATATTGTAACAATTACAAAATACCTGGCAATAACAAATCCGTTGGACCTAGCCCTCCTCCCTGCATAGCCCATCACGTGAGCGCCCAGAGAGTGGCCCAGAAGGTGCACCCGGTTGGTGTCCAGTCCAGATTTGGACAGCTCTGCGATCGCATCTCCTAGTTGTTCACCGATCTTCAAGGCAACAGAAAAACAGGTTGAAATATGTCAAAAATGGATAGAGATTATTTTTATTTTGTGATCTACTGTTTTAAAGTCACAGATCCTTAGATTTCTTGGATAAAAATACATTACCTATTTAAAAGTATTGCTTTCTTTAAGAGTGTTAGTTATCAAGTGACAAAAAAACTTACATTAAAATGAGTTTACTAGTTTCGAAGGCAGGTAAGCCTGAAGAAACATAGATTGACATAAGAATTAAAATCTGACAATAGTAATTTTTTTGACTGAGTAAAAACTAATTTACAGATTCAAAACAATGATATTCATACCAGCTTAGCATTAGGCATGGCTGACAGCGCATAACCAAGCGGTATACCCAGCAGTCCAGAGCTAGCTTCCGTCTCCCAATCCAACAGGATCACGTTCCTCTTCTTGGTGCTGAGGTACGCGGAGATCATGGCCGTGGTAGCAGGTCCGGCGACCTTGCCCCGGTAGCCGAAGGCGTAGAAAACTGTCGGTATGGACAGATCCATGCATGGTGACTTCAATAGCTTCAATGGAGAGTTAAGAGGTGTGACTTCGTAGGTGTCCAAGGATCTGGAAAAAATTGTGATATTAGGGTTTCGTCAAAGGATGCCAATGAGACTCTAATAATAAACTTCCTTTGTTTGCCTGTTTTTCTGTCTGTCAGCGGGCTTGGCTATCTCATGAACCATGATAGGTAGACATTTGAAATTTAAACAGTGTATTTTCACAGATTATATTTTTACACTTGTCCACGAGTCAGTTAAATTGATCAATCATTTCATTTCGGGAGGTAACTTATTAAAAGCTTCAGGGAGTTATAACTTGAGAACAACGTCACCTGCTGTTTTTGAGTTATGTGAGTTATATAAGTAAAAAAAACTATCGACTGAAGTTTTGTCAATTTAAAGCTGGGATACTGTTAAGTTTTGGTCAGCTGTCCCCTTAGACAATTCCACGTTGACTCTAACACAATATATAAAATTCCAGTAATGACAATTCTTCGCGCTTGAGTTACTTCGTTGTTATGGAATTTCCATATATTTTATTTTGTGTTAGGGTTAACGTTAGCGGAAAATTTAACGACCTATGTGGCGCTGCTTTGTAGACAGCCGACTGCTACGCTAGAGGTTCTAGGTTCGAATCCCGGCGGGGTCGGAAATTTGTTTTATTTGCAAGACGCATTGTTTCGCTTACCGGTCATGGATGTAGTATTCTTATCTGTGTAGTTTATACCATATCGTTGCTTAGTTCCTGTGACACAAGTTTTTACGATACTTACTGCAGGGCTGAGTCAATGTGTGTGTCGTTATGTGGTTTATTGTTATTATTGTATGTACTTAAAAGCGGGGCCTCAAGCCACCGACAGTTTTTGTAATAGTTGCTACCTCTGTTGTATTTGATTGTTTATCCATCTGATCGGTTTGCTTAAGCTGTTACTTTTGAATGTTATTGCAATCTAATGGAAGGATATCGGTTTCGTAACCAGCAATTACAAATGCAATAAACAATAGATTAGCTCCTATCGTGTCGTTATTTGGACTCTATGTTTTGAACAATAGGGTTTTCTGTTACATAAACTACTGTAAAATTATTGTGAAACTATTCTAACCGGAGGACGTTTTTGACCATCTTGATTTTAGTTCATGCATTTGTTGATGGTTCTTTGTGATAACATAAAACAAATGTATATATTTACTAAAACTAAAATAAGCCGGAAAAAAATAATGTGTACCAGTGCACTCGCTGCATTTCCATGTTGAATAGCTATGCTCACTCTTTGAGTTAAATGCATACCAGCGTTACGGTACGACCCAGCTTTTCGTAACATAAAACATTTTGGAAAAAACTATTAAAATTTGCTCTTCAAGAACCCATAGTGTTGAAACCAAATGGCTCAAATAAGTTACTGTTACCTACAGCTACGTATTTGCGGCTTTTGGCTTCTTCGAAAAAAGTAGTCGCTGAACCAGCTTGAAGACAAGTTCTATACTAGAGTTCTAGTCAGATAGGAATGAGCGAAAGGGTCCATACAAGTGACATCCCAAACTAAGGGACAACGTTGTTTCAAATCCACATGAACTACAAAGTCCTCCCAGTGGCGGGCCACTTACGCAGACTTTGTGAGAAACTCCAGCTTTGAACTCTTTCTCTAAGGGGAGGTTGGCAAAGTTCATGTCGCCAATGCCCACATTTTGAGTCCGCCACTGATTCCTCCTTTGTACCTATTGTATTTTTAGAACGATTTTGGTTGAACCTTCGGTTTCTACGAAAACTAGACTCAAAAAGATCTAAACTAAAATAAGTTAGTGGTTTATTAAGTGAAACCAAAAATTTTATAACCGAATCAGACATGCGAAACATTGTGGAACCAATGATAAAGTTTTTTTCAGGGTATATAACTTAAATAAAATAATGTAGGTACCTATGTACACCAACAATTTACATAAGACAGACATGTATAATTTATCATAGTTCGTCAGTAACATTAGTTAACCGTAGTTAAACACCTGCTTTTGTTTTGCGTTAAATATATTAAGGGTCAAGCGTAAACTTGGTACATTATATATTACACAGTGACAGATTGTGTTATGTACAAATTTTAGTAGATAAGAATTGAACCTGCGAATTTTAAAGCTTAATCAATCCTACATCAGAAAACTTAGTTACCTAATATGATGTGCTTTAATACTTGCACCTAATTACATAAACACGGCCACGCCAGCTCATTGTCTTATACGTCAACAGTACATTGACATGCGCTCGCACATTTTGACCTTCAAACGTGCGGTGCCTAAAACTTAGTTCATGATTACCCAATTTACTAATCGGCTTTACCAAAAGCAGTTAAGTTCTTCAAGTACTACAATTTGCACATCTTCAAGTCGACATGGCTCCCCATTCCCGACAAGACCGAAATGTTTGTGACTAATCAATCAGTCTGATTTTTCCTCCTAGTGTTACTGACCGAGTTTGTTGCCAAATTTTTGTAAGAAGTTGCGGATAACCATTGCAATGAGAACGATGCATTCTTCACCTACAAAAAATCGGTCGTCGACTCGCGATCGCGGCCAGGGATCCTCAACTAGTGATAGATTAAAACAGAGTAAGGGTTCCATAGAATTATTAACGGAATGACATCTAAAATATGCAACAAAAAATCGCGTGATATAAGGGAGTTGCCATTCAAAAATGTTTTTATTCAATTAATATATTATTTAAAAACATCTAATCTAATTAAAAATGTTAAAATTTTGATTTTTTCCATTTATAATTTAACTGTCTATTTATTGGCAAGTCTATTGTAATTACGCTAAATGTGTTAGATCTAAAAAAAAAAAAATCTTTTGTAAACACATTTAAGTGCAAAAAACAATTTGAATTTACATTTCCAAAGAACTCATATGATTTTGGAGGGCTTGAGCCCCATAGACCGCTCGAATGAAAAATATTCCACAAGCATAATACTATTTAGAATACGTTCTTAATTTTTTTTTTCAATGACTCGACCACGTTCGTTCACCTCGTTCAGAAAAAAAAAATTTGGAGATACCATCAAGAAACCACAGATTCTGTAATTTATATAAGATGATAAAAATATATATACCCATACTCGTAATTCAAACAATGTAATAAATGATTGTGTTATTTTAATTAATAATAATAATAATAATAATAACCACATCACGACACACACATTGACTCAGCCCTGCAGTAAGTATCGTAAGAACTTGTGTCACAGGAACTAAGCAACGCTATGGTATATACTAAATAGATAAGAATACAACATCCAAGACCGGTAAGCGAAACAATGCGTCTTGCAAATAACACAAAGTCCCGCCCCCGCCGGGATTCGAACCCGGAACCTCTAGCGTAGCAGTCGGCTGTTTACACCACTGCGCCACCGAGGTCGTAATCGAGGGGGGGGGGTAATTATAATTTACAAAAACGTATGTAGGTACAGACTGTGTAACAAGGCACAGTTAGGACTACTTTTTGTCAGTTTAAAGACTACAAAAATGTTGAGTATGTAACACTTTAGATATAATTAATACAATTTTTGCCAGTTTAGATGTTGAATTAATTATAATATGCACTTACATAAGTACATAATAACATGTCTAGATATATAATCAGGAACTAGTACTCTCGCGGTTCAGTTGCTAAATAGTCAATTTTGTAACGTTTAATTTGGTATTTTTTGTATCAATTTAAATTTTGATTAAGAGGAGTGTTTACGGTTCTGGTAATATATTATTTTTGTTTCTTGACTTCTTGACATGAAGGCTGTGTGCCTTCGCAACGGTTTGTAGATTCGGCATTATCTTTTCAAGTATTTGAGCTTAGCTTACTTACTAAACATGATGTAGTTAATATATGTGAAAACTGGCAACATTAACTGTTTAACCTTTGTGCTCGTGCGTTGTGAAACGTCCCTTAGCAGTGCTACAACTTTTCAAAATCGTCCTTCATCCTTGCTCAACCAGAGGAGGAATTTTATATATGTACTAGCTTTTGCCCTTTTAATAGAGTTTTTCATTACTTGGCATTTATCTGTATATTTTAGGCAATTACCACAATATCTGTATACAGTATAGCTTATGTGTTATTCTGATGTATAAGCTGTATTATTGTAAAGTTTAATTGAAATCCATTCAATAGTTTTTGCATGAAGACAAACATCCTCTCATCCACGCGTCCTTTCAAGCTCGCGTTTTTAATATCAGCAAGGATGTCTGATCTTTGATGCAGCATGATTACGGCGGGATTTATACCTGCAATGTTAGGTTAGTATGACATGCACTTTAACATTTTGGATAATAGGATATATATGCTTGCCTTTATATACTATATATGCTCGTAGAGACGATGTTTGATATGATAACTAGCTGCTAGTATCGAGTATGGAGGCAGGGAGGTATCGTTCACGAATCCGGTTGGAACCTTATTATGAGTACCTATTAACATTATTGTTGGAACCTTATTATGAGTACCTATTAACATTATTGTTGGAACCTTATTATGAGTACCTATTATGAGTACCTATTAACATTATTGTTGGAACCTTATTATGAGTACCTATTAACATTATTGTTGGAACCTTATTATGAGTACCTATTAACATTATTGTTGGAACCTTATTATGAGTACCTATTAACATTATTGTTGGAACCTTATTATGAGTACCTATTAACATTATTGTTGGAACCTTATTATGAGTACCTATTAACATTATTGTTGGAACCTTATTATGAGTACCTATTAACATTATTGTTGGAACCTTATTATGAGTACCTATTAACATTATTGTTGGAACCTTATTATGAGTACCTATTAACATTATTGTTGGAACCTTATTATGAGTACCTATTAACATTATTGTTTCTTCCTAATTTTACATAATATATTAAATTTGGATTTGGTTTTGTTTGTGTTTTACAACAAAAAAAGTCACTTAAACTGAAAGAAAACGATCCTTGAAAAAACTGTTTAATACGTGTTGTGGTCACTGTGACATTTTTCGAGCAGCGTTTTGGTAATGCAGAAAAACCATGACGCGTAGTCAAAATAACTTAATTGGTGAAATAAAAAAAAGTATTCAAAATAAATTCATTTTTTTTCTTTTTGAATTTCCGACCATACCATATAATATAAATATATAATGAAATAAAATTTATTAGACGACGATAAAAATTTACAATTATTAAAGAGGTTACACATAACATAGAAAAACAATATTGACTACTCGCTGAGTTGCTTTGAGTCCTGCACCAGGCAAAGCCTGTCTCGCGGGTAGGTTTATTTATTTCTTATTTACCGATAGGCCACACAGTGATTTGCAATATAGCGTCCTCCATAGAAATTTGTTGAAAAACTCCTTATGAATATTCTTTTGACATAACACAACATTATTATATAAACTCATATTTCTTCTGTATGAGTGTTTGTCACCAAACCCCTCTTAAACGGCTGGACTGATTTGGATGAAATTTTGTATGCATTTTTTTTTACAAAGGGCGGTACTAAGTTCGCCGCGTCGGCTAGTATACTATAAATTAATATAAGGGAATATATTGGAATGAGACTTTGCAATTGTGGAAAATATACTCACTGTCAGTAAGCTTTAACATTCATATCATAAAGGGCATCGCAATAGGGAATATGCATGTAATTTAATTTGATTATTCAATCAATTGTCAAATAAAGTATTTGGAAATAGTAAAGTTACAGTAAAAACAGAATTAGAATTGTACGATAAACTAGGGAGACGTAACCATTTAAAGTAAATATATCTCATTATCAAAACAACCTTTTATATAGAAGTTGCATGGCTCCCGTGTACTTTGACGTCATCGTACATACGTATCGGATCTCTCTGCCTAACCAACGACTTTGAAGCTTTATAACTTAGTTAATAAGTCAGATATTTAAGATTTTTAACGGATTTGTATATGCGAGTGTATATGCGGTATCGGAATATTAAATAAATAAAAAAAATCGTTCATGTTCCATACTTTTTCGAACACGGGCCATGTATAAACATGGAGCTTCCGTAACCAAACTGTATGTCTACCATGAGTCTAACCTTCGACTCACGACTGTAGTTAAAAAGTATGAATCTTTGTAAAGAGTCTCACACGGATCGATGAGTAATTAACCACATCGACCTCTTTTTGACTCTTTTTATGACGACCTCGGTAGCCCAGCGGTGTAAAGAGCCGATTGCTACGCTAGAGGTTCCGGGTTCGAATCCCGGCGGGGGCGGGACTGTGTTATTTGCAAGACGCATTGTTTCGCTTACCGGTCTTGGATGTGTTCTTATCAATGTATTATATACCATATCGTTGCTTAGTTCGTGTGACACAAGTTCTTACGATACTTACTGCAGGGCTGAGTCAATGTGTGTGTCGTGATGTGGTTATTATTGTTATTCTCTTTATTTATTTTAATACATAGTTAAGGTTTTTACAATATTTATATAAAAGTAAAATAAAACACAGATACAAAATATAAAACACTATAAAACCTAACCTAGAGTGCCACCGGCAGCGGGGCAATGTTCAATTATTATTAAGATTCTCAGTACGAAATTACTGTAGTAAATAGTAGAGTTTGGATTATTTTCCTACACGTCAGATAGCATAGTGACATAGAGTTATTTCTTTATCAATCCATTAGGGACGCTTTACAAAGATTCATCCTTTGTAACTGCAGTCGCAAGCGGGAATCGGAGGTAAAACTCATGTTAGACACACTGACAATAAACTCACACTAGTAGTCAGTAAGTCTTAGTACAGTCATTTAAAGATCGTGCGGCTGTAGTTGTAATAAGATGTGTACATACATAATGTTCTAGTGTTCGTATAGTACGCATTGTTTCGCTCACCGGTCTTGTATGTAGTATTCTTATCTACGTAGTTTATACCATATCGTTGCTTAGCACCTGAGACACAAATTCTTACGTTATTACTGCAGGGCTGAGTCAATGTGTATGTCGTGATGTGGTTTATTATTATAGTAGTGAACTCGAGGTTTCGCACACTAAAAAAATGTGCGTGTACAATTGTTCACGTTAGGCGAAACTAACAACAACCCTAGCCAAACTGTCTTATTGAGATGGAATGCCTGAGGAAAACATCAGGAAACCGGATGATACAAAGTGTCGGAGCGGTCTTAACAGATGACTGTAATAGGTGAGGTTCGAATCCCAGCTTGAACCTAAATATGAGTGTTTGTGATTGTTCTAACCACATTTTAAAGTATTTGTCAAAGAAGCATTTGGTACATTTGCTTAAGTGTGGAGGTCTTACTCACTTATAGTAACATATTAACCTACACCTCAACATTGTTTGTTGATAGCTTGTCATAGACGTGGTAGCTCAGCTTGTTAACCGGCCGACCCGACCCGACAGGTCAAAGGTACGGTCGACAGGTACGTTGTAGCTGCCATGTTCCTCATTGTTCCCGGATAGTGGCGACAGATTCGCAAACCGTCACACTGGGACTCAACACAAACATGCGAAATGCGGTGTTTGGCTCGGCCTATCCCTCTCGAGGGATTTACAGTTATTTCGTTATGGAGATGATTATTTATGTTGTTAACCCTAGGCATATTTTGATGTGTTAGTAATTTGCAAGTATTAATGTCTAATGAACGAAACCGGTCTCTCGACACGGTTCATGTATGACGGGCGAACAAGTTGTAATTTCGTAAATTAATTCAGTGCAACATTACGTATGCAGTGTTACGTTTGTGTTGCCCCGGTGGTCCATTTTTTTTTAACCTTGTCCTCTGATGTTACGTATTTGTTTACCAAACATACAAGGAAACTAGTCTGCCTGAGATTTCGTCCGCGTCGGTTCAAACAGAAATAACATGTTATAGCGCCATCTAGCGAAATTTTTGGAAATTCAAACTTTCATATTTTTTTATTAAAATTTTAAACGTTTGTTTTAAAATCAGTTTCTACTGCAATGTTACACAAAAAAACAAGTACCTATTTACTTCTTATAAACAAATACATTTTAGATCCTACCTTTTTACAATTAAATACTTTCACTACCGTAATTTTATTTTTTTATTTTAAATAATATTAAAAACATTCACTCACCCCATATAACATATAAGAGATGCGGAATATGACGACTTTAACACTCCTATAAATATACCAATGTAATTAAAAATTAATCAAACCAAGTTTTAAATTTAAATTTGCAACAATTCACAGTCACATAATTTAAACCAATTTTTTAAATTTATATTTGCAACAATTCACAGTTATGAAAAGCAAAAATTTTGTTACTACTGCTAATAATATTTCTGTAAAATTAATTGTTATTTTTTATTTTATTTTTAATAATACCTATGAGCACTGCACACGTAAACAATATCCTGGCACTAGACATTATTGCTGCGACACATGCGACCGTCGCAGGCGCAGGCTGTAAACAAACAGCATTGGAGATCGACTCAATAAATCGTTTATCAAAACATGACGCCTAATAAAAAACTGGTCTAGTGTGAGTCTAACTCACACATGAGGGTTCCGTACCATATGATAAGAGATATATTATCAAATAATAATAATATTTAGATAAGTCCGTAAAAGAAACTAGAACTAGAAAAAAAATCACGTTTCTTGTATGAGATCCTCTTTTGATTTATAATTTCTTAAAGTTTTAATATTGTTGTTTAGCGGTAATAGAAATACATTCGTTGAAAAATTCATGAGTCTATTATGATTCATGAGATACAGCCCGCTAACAGACAGACGGACAGCGGAGGCATAGTCATAGGACCGTTATCTACCCTTTGGGAACGGAACCCTAAAAAGTAAGATTGGTACCTTTATTTTTATGAGCAAAAGAGTTGAAATACAATCATTTGGGTAAACAACCTCTGAAAACGCGTAGAACGAAAGGAGTTTTTGTTTTTTTCGACTTCAAAATTGAAGGTTTAATTGTTTGTTTGTTTGTACATTATTTTTATATAAACTTACAGAAAAACAATAAATTATCTTTATATACCTACGTATTTTGATTTTTAAGAGATTCCAGTTAGATAATTAATTTGAAAATGATGAATGCAAACTTCTTTAATAATATTTTTTAGTAAAGGCACAACTGTAATACAGTTTTATTTTATTTTATTTATAAAAATACACTATCATGATATTTATATACCAATTCGATAGCGCAGAAAAAAAAATAACATAATTATGCTTAATTAAAATCATGTTGTTTTTATCATTCAAAAAATGTAACATGCATTGATATGATATTAAAGTTTAGTTCCTTATTTTTTTTAGGCCGAAGATGTTATCGATTTCCGCATAATACACAAAAACATAATTAAAATAATATTCCGATATCCGTTATGCGAGTAAATTTACGATAAAATTTATATTTTTGGAAATAAGTTCAAAAATTTATTCAACTGCTTGAACGATTTAGGAAGTTGATTGGAAAATATTCACTTCTTTTCCGTATTTCTGATACAAACAACTGTTTATACATGACATTAAACATAAACTCACGCCGTAATAAATCCCTCGAGAGGGATAGGCGGAGGTGTTACACACCGCATGTTTATGTTGAGTCCCTGTGTGACAGGTTGCGAATCAGTCGCCACTATCCTAGCACAATGAGGGACATGGTAGCTATAATGTACGGGAACCCGAGAATAGAATCCTCGACCTTTCGGGTCGGTCGGTTGACCAAAGCACGTAACAAACTCAGCTACCACGTCCTCCATGTACAACTATTTATAAAAACTGTGCAATAACATTGAAAAATTACTTATAATTAATTAATTACCTTTCTTAAGAAAAGTCTCACTGAACTTGTAACTTAAATTTAGAAGGCGCAATGAAAATAGCAATATTCCTTTAAAACAATATTTATATTTATTAATAAGAAGATTGAGGGTATATAATGTTATTTATCGTGATGTGGTTTTTAATTTTTTATCTATGATTTTTTCTAAATTGAAAACTGAAAACCCCATGTTGAATTTCCGAAAAGGCGTTAGGCTTATGGAAGTCTGTTAGTTAAATAAACTTTAAGAAGCTATTAAATAGTAGAATAAAATTAAAAACAACATATTAGTCAAAAACTTTAATAATTATGGAAATGATTTATACATTTACATAAAATAACACATCACAATAATTTTTGACAACACTAATTTATTTACAAAAATATATGATAAATTAAACAATAAATTATTATTATCAATTATAAATACTGTTGGGACTTATATTTAATGCTGTTGTAAAAATACCTTTTTTTAGTATAACTATTTGACTACGTATATAAAAATTTAATTTTAAAAATTGTTATTAAATAATATAAATAAGTGGCTTGTACAAATAAATTATTACAAGTGTCATATATAAGGAAAAACCCAAATAACAAAATGCATTTTTACCAAATATTAGCACAGAAATGCTCTAGTTTTGTTTTTGTTATCAAATAACTTTACAAAACAAATGATTTGTTACCCAATTACAAATTAATTTCTTTTGGTAAAATTTACGTTTACTTGGGATCGTGTTTAGGCTAAAAAAATGCGTGTACACCTTAAGGAAAATCATCAGCCAAGATTTCGTATTGTTTCTACTTGCTTATCTTTTAGAAAGGCTCAAAAAAATATCTGGTGAGCGCTGGACAAAATGTGGTGAAATTTCAAAATGAACCGAAACATTCTTTATAATAACGTATAAATAAATGTATACATTTTTAAGTATATAAAATATACGTTAATTTAATATAGGGCATGCTTTATTTAAATCTTTTATGTGATGCATTGAACAAAATTATATGTACTAGAATCTTTACTTAAATTGTACATATATTTTTGAAAATCTCAGACCAAAGGCAGAACTTGCGAAAAACACAAAAAAATGCATATTAAAATAAAAAGTATTTAAACGAAAAATACTTGTTGTATTTGCTGAACTATGTTTCCTTGTTGAAAGGATCAAATGGGCTTTTTCCTTAGAAAAAGTTAGCAATCCTACACATACCTACATACAACCCACGTCTGTAGGATAGCTTTCGTACCGTGTACAATACACATCCACAACTTACTTACATAGCAATTGTTTTTACAGGAAACATTAATGTGGTTCGGTCTTTAAAAAATCTTATCATGTACATACCATGCTGATCTATTCAACGCCAAATTTCGGAGCGTTAACACCGGTCCTGATTATTTAAAAAACGTATTATATTTAAATCTTTAAGAGGTAATAACCTAAATTTCCCTACAGACCTGTACATTATCATTACTTCATAGGTACATAATGTCTTAACTGTGTTTACATCTGCAGTTAAAGTTACTTTCTTTATAAACAATGTGCATTTACAAAAAAAACTATCATTATATACAACTTCATTATATATTTACAACCGCGATTCCATTTCTCGAGTCAAGATGAAAGTGTGAAAATGTCTATCATTTATTGATTCAATGCGACCTCACTATTTACACTTCTATAAAAGTTCTTCGAATAGATGACCTTTTTTTGACTTTTTAATGGACATAACAAGGCACGTGGGTCATGATATAAGTACTCGGATGCACTGCAGGTAGGTTTACCAGATACTATTTGTTAAATACCTGACTAGATTATTGATTAGCGAATAAAAATAATACAACTTCAAAAAGTCCGCGCAGTTTTAAAAAGATGTATAGAAAAACATATAAAATCCCGACGTTTTGGTTTCCTGGCCGCATACCTGACAGATGGCTAAAAGTTCTGATGTGTTGGGAAAATTCCTGACGTCTGGTAGCCCTGAATGAAGGGCTAGCACGCTAAAAAGCGACATAGAGGCTGTCTCTTTCTTTTCCCTTTGTTTTTGACAGAGAGAGAAGTCTCCCATTTTGCAGGCTACGTCGCATTTATTCTGCGTGCTTGTCATGTTGCAGAATTATTATGCGCACTAACATTTAGGTTCAAGTTTCATGATAAAATTTAGGATTCACGCCAAACCCTTTCAAAAAGAGGTGAGAAAACATCCCTTTTTTACTAAAATACGAAAAACTTAACCAATAACCTAATCCATAATTCCTAAGTTTAGATTTCACTGCAAAACCCACCAACAAAAATGGATGTCTGTGAAGAGGTTTTATTCTGTTAAAAAGAATTTAGAATAATTGTAATCGTAATTTTTCGAGTTAAATTTTATTACCCATCGTGATGTCTGAAATTATTTTAGTTAATATTAAATTCAAAATTTCATGTAAAATAACATAATTATTTTAATGCAAAGGTAATATTTGTACGATTCCACTTAGCGGCTGGATAAACACTGACTGTAACATCTTTATGTTGTATTCTAGGAAATAAATGAATATTATTAACAGAAATTCTGTTTTCGTACAAAATAGATGAAACCAAAATCTAGGTACTCATTCTGTTATCGAATTTCTTATGGTTCTTGCTTACTAGGGAAGGATTTATAAAACCTTTATCATCTATGTAATCCCGTCAAATCTCTAACAGTGTCTGAGTTATCTCTTGCAACATTGGAAAAACTCTGGTAGACGAATTTAAACCCTGACAGTAAGGATTGAAGGCTCAAGGTGGCGCAGCAGCAATGTTATTGGGCACCATCTCTGAAACATCGGTAGCGTCAGCTTCGTTTTCTTTAGCTACCACCAGCTCTTCGGTTTCGTCCCTCATGAGGGCGCGGTATTTCTTGGCGATCACCTCCCAGTCTACCACGTTTTCAATCCTGGTCATATTGTTGAAGCTCAGCTGTGAGCCGAGTGGACTGAGATGGACAACGGACAGTCGAGTAGAATCTGGAAGAAAGGGACTGAATTAAGAATGGGCTTACTGACTGTTGAACTTTAAAGGGAAACCGATCGATGTAGTAGCATTTTCATTTAAGAATAACTACAACAACAAGTAAATAAAAAAAACAACAACACTACAATATCTACAAACACAAATATACAAAAAATCAAAGATAAATAAAACACTACAATCAGATAGAATGAAAACAGAAAAAATAAATAAGGTAAATATTATAATTTTATTTATAAAAACTATTTGTGACAAAATGACTATTTCTGAATCTGTCATTTTGCATGAGGTTATGCGAATGACTTTGTATTGAATTTGTTTATTGTATAAGTTTGACGAGCACGTTAAATTTAGGTTCATATTTAAAGGTTAAATATAAAGGAGGTACTCTAAGTTTTCGTAATCTCTGAATGTGCTATTGAAGTAGCAAAACACTTGTAAATTCAAGATCAAACATAGGTAGGTACCTATTGACCAATTTTTCGAGCAAAAATTATTATTGTACCACCTTCATACAGTTTGATGGCCTCTACTCTTTCAAGTGTAACAAAAATTAAAAGTGGAAAAAATATGTTTGCAAAATTAAAGAAAAATATAAAGTCTCTTTCTAATCCTATTGTTATTTAAACATATGTCAGTTGTATTTGTATTGTGTGTTTGTATGAGTATGATAAAATACACAATACTCGTACTAGTAAAATATGATTAGCCACGCATGATCAAAGTTTTATCATCGTTATTAATATAAACTGCTGTCTCGTAACGAGAATGATCATGGGATTTTAAACATTTAAAAAAAAACCAAAACCAACCCACATCACGACACATACATTGACTCAGCCCTGAGGTATCGTAAGAACTTGTATTGCATTTATCATTAATTTACATTTTAAGGTTCTTTTTTTAAATTTTAAAAACTATTAGTGAACACGTGTTTCTCTGAGACGATTTTGACTTAACAAGCAATTGAATTTCTATTAGCAATTATCAAACATTTTCCGTAATCGATTATTACCATTCTGTACTAACATTTATTGCATATAAAATACGTAGGAATCATTTATGATAGGCCCCACCATCACATTAGTCATGTTACTCCTTGATAACTTTACATTTGAACCATAGATAAACGGTCTATCTCAAAGTCACCTACGCTTTATCAATCATAAAACAAAAGATGTAAAAGAAAAACAGATCAAAGCAATCTTCAATAGCAGGCTATACAAAAAAAAAAACAACAAATAATATAACAATATTCTGACGCTGTATTTCTTTGGTCCCCTCACCTTTAGGTACGACCTGCCCTCTTTTGACCTTGGAAAGCCACTTGGCTCCAGCTTTACTCCTGGCGCTCATTTGGTCTCCTCGCTGTAGCCCTATCATGTGCACCAGGCTTGGACGCTTTTTCTTACTTAGACGCTCCTGAAATGAGAGTGGAATTATACGAAAATTTTAATGGAAATTGATTTTCGCTTCTAAAATGCATCAGTTCTCTAGTTGGTTAGATTGAGGGTCACTGAGATTTGTATTGTCTCTGTTGTTTCAAGCTTAAGCTTAATCATTTATGCTAAGGTAACAACTTTGATTCTCTCAGTAATCATGTCTATTTTTAATATTTCATTTGCTCCCTTTCTATTTCCTATATTCACATCAAATGCCTATCTAGGGAGTAAGTATGGCAGCTTAAGTTTTTACTTGTATTTATAGAAAGTTGTTCGAGTGAGGGTTTCGATAATAAACAACCATCTCCCGCGTATAGGTTACTGTCGACCTTCACAATTCACGTGAAAACTCGTAGTCACTTCCACGGAAAAATTCCAGTCTTTGGCAAAACTTAAGATTTTTGTATACTCATTTTTATAGATAATCTTTTGGAACATTTACACATTGTTCATACATATTTGGAACTCATGACTGCAAAAGAGCAAAGTTGCAAAAGTAGAGGATTTTGCTTTTGATAATATTTGATATTAGGTTAGGAGAATGGAGAATTTGCTGCGACCATAAACGCATTGAGAATCAGCATGGCTAGCGTGCTAATTCGCGTTAAAGGGGTTTAGTATGACATAAAGGTTATCTTTTTCCTTACTTTCTAGCTAACTTACTTTGCATCTAGTGATCACTTACTTTACACCTAGCGATCAGCCACATGAGCCAGGTGGTGACCAGGTTGAGAGGGGCAGGAGCAGTGTTGGTCCGATGCATGTTTCTGATCAACTTTGACAGACCGTACTTCCATTCTATGTCTGATTGGGCCTGAAATAACGATCATCATAAAATACTCACTGACACACCGTTTCAAAATACTGTTTTTATTATTAGATGTGTTAATTTATTTTGTTTACTATTACAACGTCTGATTTAATGTCATTCTAGTTTCTCTTTGAATTTATTAAGTTTATTTAAAAATCAATCTATCATCGGTTTTAAGACAATTTATATTAATTTTAATAAAGTTTAAAGAGGTAATGTTTTTAAGTTTAAAAACATTCTCTTTGTAATAATAATTATCTTTTACCAGGATATAAATTGGACGTTCAGGGTGGAATACATGTTATATAAATAGGAAAAAGCTATACAAGTATAGTTTCCGCAAAACCAACAAAATATAACCACATAATATCCTATATCTATTCTAATAGAGTATTGTCTTGACATTGTTTAAATTTATGTATATTTCCTCGTGACCTCAAAAGATATACCCATTTATATTCAATTAAGTCAGTGAAATAAGTTGAATTAAGGACGTGTCATTTGAATACGTTTTATCAAAATGTATAATTACTTTAATCGACCTCATTACAACAAATGAACTGTTTACATGACAATCAATGAATTAGCTATAAGGATTTTCTAATTTTGTTTGTCTAAAACATAAATTAATTATTGGTCTCCGCCCGCGACTACCAGTCAAAGTCAAAATATTTTTTATTTAAATCTTAGCTTTTTATACTACCACAGGTTCGAAACGCTAGAAATCTCCGTAGTTAGCATTTATCTTTGGTCTAAAAGGTTTTAAAATAAATTAGGATATTTTTCTAATATCATTAACTAATAAAGCATTATACAAGCATATCGTTTTAAATCTCTTACGAGTAAAGGACCAATATTCAGTCATTCAAAGGAATTTACTTTATCCACCGGCGAAACAAAGACCGCTTATAGAAATGCAACGAGCGTACCTAATCTCGAATCCATTCACGTATTTTTACCTGAATCCTTTGGTAAGTGTCTGACATCATAGCAATGAGCAGATTGATCAGTACCACTACTGACACCAACATGTAAATTCCGAAGACGATTTTGAACAAGTAGTTTGTCCAAGCGGGCTGCGTGTTGCTGTCGTTTCTATGGACCCTGGTCTGCTCCGTCGTGGTCTGCCCGAACACGGCGAAGAACAGTAGCTCGAAGGAGAAAAACGGGTTCATGGTCACTGCAATAGACGTGAGGACGTGACACAAAGTTACCTGGATCCGCTGATAAGTGTCCGACATCATTGCAATGAGGAGTGTGATAAGCACGACCACCGACATCAGTAGGTAGCCCCCGAAGACCAACTTGAAGAGGTTTTGCGTCCAAGAGGGCCGCACGCTCGATATGTAGTTCAGGTCCGACAATGTGATCTGGCCGAAAAGGGCGAAGAACAATTTCTCGAACGCCTCGATCGGTGACAACGTCGCTAGAAGACAACACTCACATGGACCACGCTCTTAAACAACTTGCTATCAGCTACTCCACGAGACAGTGCTGGGGGTAGATTAATGCGATCCGCGATATCAATTCAACGAAGTGTGACATACTGATTGGTAGATTCTGTGTCATCGATCTTCCCCCACACTACTACGAGACTAAGATCTCAAAGTGGGTTCATAAGGCAGATTGATACAATATGTAGTGATATGTCAATTGCATGTAGCTTTAAATAATTTTAACAAAGTGTATTTAAATGTTTTATTGATAGTGAATAACAGTAAGTGTAATTTGGTTTTAGAAAATCCTACAGCATCAATCTACCCCGTCCACATCTACGCAGTGTTTCACGCAAACAAGGACAGCAGCGTGGGCGCAGGACGCGCCACATTGACGACAATCAGCCAAGACAAGACCTAAACATAAAGTGGTACCTCGGGACCGGTGAGACATTGTCAAACGGGACATAAGCCAGCCACGGGCATGCGCAAATCAACTCCGTCAAATGCAGTGAGGTCGGGCACTCATTCCACTAAAACTATGGCTGTGACGCGCAATGCATGTTCTGTGTCGACATCGATATCTGTAACACATGGCGGACTTAAGCTATCTCAATCAATGCCATTCATGTGAAGCAGAAGATGCATTCGTGTTTACAGAAAATCAACGTTAGATATATATTTTGGAACCACCATAACTTAATGAACCCTCTGCTTTAAAACCAGGTTCACGAAATTATGGCAAAATAAACCTATCACATTCCACATAATACAGTGTTATACACAGTCATCTAAAAATGGGGTTTAATATAATACAAACAGATCAGATGATGATATCATTCTGGATGTGATGACGTACAACCAAGCCTGTAAGCGGATGCATAACTTTATGAAAACAAAACATGGGGTTTCAGAATAAGCACATCAAATAATGCATCAACGCATCATCGTATGAATGATAGGTACATTGTTGACTGTGATATTTTAAATCTTTTCTCTAACGCGGACTTACGTCCTGCTGGCCCTTGCTTCCTTCTGTATGATTCCCCAGATAGGGTATTTGACCAGGGCCCATCACTTTGTCTTTTGGTTCGAAGAATAGTATCTAATGTAAGAAGTATCGCATTAACATCAAATGATTTGGCAGGGGGAGTCTATGATACGTTTTATATGATAAAGCCAGAAATAATAAATATGGAAAAATGATAACACAGAAAGACGCTTACCGTCTGAGAACAGTCGTCTTCTTGCTTGCCTCGCGTATTTATTGTCTTCAGGCTTGTATATGTTCCTGAACGGCTGATTCAATGCGACAATGTGCATGGAGAAACCAAACACAAAGATAGCTAAAACTGCAAGAAATCTACCCAAGTCCTTCATCAGGTCCCCGATGATTATGGCCCATGGACCGAACAAGTGGTGGAATGACAAGAAATCTAATATTTGGACACAAGCTAAAAGAAAGGATAGCGCAAAACATTGATTTCTGCAGTACATCAATGTTGGCCAATATTTCGGGAGTACAAAAATCCAACCGACCACATGAGTCGCTACTCCAATCATCCCCAGAAGTAATACTGCTATTTTTATCCAGCCTAAACCTGATTTATCACTAGGGTTTGTAAGCTCAAAGAGCAGCAGCCCACTGAGCCAAATAAGGAGCACCCATTCATACCATCGAGGGACCAAGCTCTCTCTGAATATTGAATTATAAATAGGCGTAATAGCTACGAGGGCTAACAATATCATGAGGTAAATATGCGACGTTAAATATGACATAAACTTAATTATTGGAACCTTATTATATTTATGGCCTAATGGAAGAGAGAACACCAGCCAGACCGGCGGGCAGATTATGAACGCGACAAAAAGGAACATAATTTTGATAGCCGTCCATTTGAGACTGCCTCTCCAGAGTTCCTAAAACACACAACAGGCATTAGCATCATAAGCGCCGCTTAAGGAAAGTTGGCATTAGTAGTTGAAGTTACCTATTTTTTACCTGAAGATATCTTTGGACGACAGTATGCGCGATGACCTCCTTTTGCTCGTTTTCAATCAGAACGTCTAAAAATTCTATATTCCTATTATCAGTAGCGGTCAGTATGTGTCCCGCGGAGTCAGCGCCGGCAGCCAGCGCCAGCAGCTCGGTCGCCATCACCTCGCATTGTTTTCCCGCTGCTATTAGATCTTTGGCACGCTCCTTTTCCTGTAATAGAAAGCAATAAGCATTGAATATTAATGTCCACTTATACAATGGTCTCGGCCTTTACAACTTACCTTAGCGGATAAATTGATATAAATGTTAGATAGTTTCGCGGCTGTGTCCACCGGCGCGGGAGACACAAGTACGAATTCTTCAATGGGTATGTTGTTGTGGTTTTTTGAACACACCATAAGGTTGTACACGAATCTTTTATCGTCCATTAGCGATTGCGTGTCGTGTTCCTTATGCAACAAGTACTCGAGGACGTCGTTATGATTTTCGGACGCGGCAAACCAGATTGGGGCACAATTTAAGTTAGTTTCACTTTTGGGAGAAGCCCCAGATTCACACAATAACTTCACTACGTTAAGATGTCCCGCTTTCGCGGCACAATGAAGGGACGTCCATCCGTTTTTGTCCGTGGCATTGATTTCTGCTCCTTGCCCGAGCAGGACTTCAACCATTTGGTAATGGCCGTAGGTTGATGCTATGTGAAGTCCAGTTTTGCCGTGTCTGTCGGTGCTTTGTAGTAGTTCTGCTGATCTACTCAACAATAGACCAACAATCGACATGTGGCCTCCGAAGCAAGCAAGATGCAGTGGATTGTAACCCTAAAAGACAATGTTTTATATTTAAACATCTATTTTGCAGTCTCGCTTTAATACTTTAGTTTTGTGTATGTGGTGCTTACGTTTTCACTAGTGGCAGCATCCACTTGCACTCCTTGTGAGTTTAGCAGTAATCGCACTACGTTTTCGTTGCCATTATATGCAGCCAAATGCAAGGGTGTCAGACCAGACTCTGATCCGAGCACTGGGACGAGAGATACTCCAGTTGGAGCCTCAGACTTGACTGTTCCTGGCACGTGTGACAATAACTCTCGAACGGTCTCTGTTTAGAAGTAAAATGTTATTAGCATTTTGTCAATAAATTGTAACAAGTATTGAAGGTGTCATATAGTTTACCTGCTTGTCCATAATAGGCAGCTATGTGCAAAGGCGTCAGCCCGAGCTTTTTACTAGATATCCTTAAAGTATTAGTCGATCGCATCACGTCTAAGACATTTGTATGCCCATGTTCTGCTGCTAAGTGTACAGCAGTCAATCCTGCTCTATTTTCATCTGTACAAGATGCTCCAGCTCTTACAAGGACTCTTACTACATCTGCATGCCCGCCTTCTGCCGCCAGTTGCAGTGGAGTCGACTCATTAAGCTTATTCCTAGCTGATATTACGCCAGTCCTATCAAACTTCATTAGTTCTTCTATTACTTTAACTGATCCCTGGATGGCAGCAATATGCGCACAAGTGTTGCCATCTTTGGTTGTCGCCATGACTAAGTTTGGATGTTGTTGTAAAAATAACTGGACAACCTCGGAATAGTTATTTTGCGCAGCCGCATGGATCGGTTTTTGACCGAGCTCGTCTGTAGCATCAATATTAGCACCAAGATCTAGCAACAACTTACAAACTTCCATTTGACCACTGGCTGCGGCTAAATGTAAAGGAGTTTGTTTCTTTAAAGTTAAAACATCTATCATCGCATTGTGGTCCCTGATCAAAAATTTAACTAAATGTGCATAGCCATTCATTGCAGCTAAATGTAGAGCAGTTCTGCCGTTTCGTGCTTTGGAATTTATAAATGCCTTGTTTGTCAGTAGAGCATCACAAACTTGAAGGTAACCGTGTTCAGCCGCTAAATGCAAGGCTGATCGACCTTCCACGTCGAATACATCCACCCTCGCGTGGTTGGTGAGTAATGTACTGACAAGTTCCATATGCCCTCTATGACACGCGATCAGTAGAGGCGTCCAACCGATGGAATTTTGCCGATTTAATGCCCTACCGACGTCAGCTGCCGACATGTGAGTGATCATTTCAGTCATAACGTCGTTGTTGCCGGCGATGGCGCAGAAATGAAATGCGGTTTCGTGATTGTGTTTGGTTTGAAGGGTAACATCAGCGCCGTTTTCTATCAGACATTTAACTACCTCTCTGTCAGCTGAAGGTATTTTGACTTCTTCCTTGAATATTTTGCAGGCGTAGTGAAGTGCGCTGGCTCCGTCTTCGTCGACTGAATCTATGTATGATGTGGAAACGCTTTCACCTTTACTGTCTTTGACAAAATCTATTAGATGTCGAACGACGTCGGGTTTGCAGCTACGACATGCCATATGGAGAGGTGTCTCACCAGACTGGAAGAATGGAATTGAACCATTATTTTATGATCTTAGCAAAAATATAGTTATTGTATTGTATACTAAGCTAATTTAGTCGAATAGTCATTGTATGCTTAATAATGGTAAAAGTAATTGGTGTATAACAAATATTTAAATAAACCAAAATTAGAATGTTTACATTATAGTAATATTCTTCACACTGTAATTATTTTTTTGGGTTTTTATAATAAAATTCTAAAAGATATAGAACAAATCTGGTAAAAAGAATTTAGTATCACTAAAGAATAGAATCTGAAATTATAAAAGTTTAAGACGAAATAACAATGCATTAATGTACTTAATATTTTGTAACATGTCCGTTTACCTTAGTTTTTCTCAATGGATCACCGCCGTCTTCGAGCAGCAACAGAAGTGTAGCAAGGTTTCCGAACTTGGCAGCAACATGGACGGGGGTCATGCCGTCCTCTGTGGCTTTGTTGGGACCAGCGCCAGATTTCAACAGCATCAGAGCACACTTGTCACCTGAAGGCAAAAGAGATCAACAATAACTGGAGTACTTACTAAACCAATTTTTTACTCAGACTATAGTTCATTATATAGTTTATTATAAATATACAAAAAAAAAACACAACAAAGACAGATGTGTCATCCAATCTGATTATTTCTATTATTAAAAAAAAAATCATATTATTATTTATCCTATTCGAGTCTCGGGTTACCGTATATTGTAGTTACCATATTCCTTATTGTGCCCGGATATTGGCGACAGATTCGCAACCTGTCATACTGGGACTAACATGTGGTGGTTGGTGGTTCTGCCTTCCCCTCTTGAGGGATTTTTTACAACATAGAGTATTTGTTTACATCTTTGTAATTTACCCATTATTACATTTCTTCATCAAAGCCCATCTGTTACCAAGTCCTTACCATCTGGTATCCTGGCTCCTATATGAAGTGGCGTTTCTCTTTGCTTTCCACCACGTATGTGGACATCAGCTCCATAACCAAGTAAGGTCTCCACAACCGCTGGTTTGCAGGACTCTACTGCTATGTGAAGAGCTGTATAGTTATCCTGTAATTAATAAGTTTAAATTTTAACGTTAAAATGTCTTTTTCTCTGACAAAAATATTCTAGGGTAATCCAAAGGGTTTTGAGTAGGAAACTAAACATTTGAAAACCGTGAAATACAGTGTTGTTACAGTGAAAGTCTTGAAAGTAAAATTAAGACATAAAAAGAAGAGTATAAATACACAAATTTTGCAATTAGGATCAACTCCACGATCCACCACATCTTTCTCTCCAAGGTGCAAAAATGAAAATGGACTTACATTAGTTGTGACATCGACACTCTCTCCTTTCTGCAGCAAGGTGTTGATGATGCCAACGTGCCCATACCTCGCTGCCGTGTGAATACTTCTCGCACCATCCTGAAACAATTATGGAATTTGTTATGACAAGTTGTCTAGAAGAAATCCTTTTTAATATTATGATACTACATATGGTAATAGGCTGGTAACTTTATCTATTTGGTTTAACATATCATTGCAAAGACGCTACTTCTTCCTTCCAGGTTGTAGCCGCCTTTAGTTTAATTGTCCCCGTTTTTGCTGGGAGGGAAGTATGAAATCATCATCGGTTTCTTTGTTCCTCTTAGTTTTACTGAATAAATTACTTGCTGGTCCCAAACCAGACGGAATACAAGAGTGACCGGGCAGAGCCTCATTGCACAGCTGCATTATTCGTTGGTTCTTGGATCAAAGGATGCCACTGTTGACTATTGTGAACAAGAGTTGCAGTGGTGGGACAAAGGGGCGGGTGTGCCCTGATATTTTCAAACACACTAGTTTAAGCGTGGCTACAAATTCAATTGTGACTTCTGATGATACTGTGCATAACGGACGTAAGGTGTTTGGATCCTCAAATACTCCAAATTATTGAAAATAGATTGAAGCAGAACTATATTTACTGCATATTTAAATATAAGCTTAAAGCTTGTTCTTGTTTCTATCATTTAATTCAGTCAAAACTGGAACTGTACTAGAAAAATATTTGTGTGGTTCTTTTTCGACTTCACGGCATTCCTAGATACACTTTATTAACTAACAAACCAATGAACTAAAACCGGTCAAGTATAAGTCCGACTCGCAGATGAAGGATTTCGTACCCTCGTACAAGATTAAATTATGTGTTTTTTTAGATGAATTCGTAAAAGAAACTGGAACAAGCAAAAAATGACGAAATAATCACGTTTTTGTATTGGAACACCCTTTAATTTGTAATTCATTTATGTTTTTAGTATTTGTTGTTACAGCGGCAACAGAAATAGACATTCTCTGCAAATTTCAAGAATCTAGCTACTATGATTCATGCGTTACAGTCCGCTGACAGACTGTCAGATAGATGGACAACGGAGGCTTAGTAATAGAATCCCCTATTTACCCTTGAGTAAGGAGTCCGAAAAAGCAGCAGCAAAGCATTTACATTCCAAATCGTTACAAAAACTTTGCAAAGCAGTAACTGTAAGTTTTTAAAATTAGTACTTTGAATAAAAATATACCCCCATAGCAAGGCGGGATAAAACTAAATTGTTAATAATAAAATTCATGGTTTTAGTACGTTACACGCGTTTAATTCGGGACGACTGTTTTAGGTTCATGGTATGAATAAATTTACTGTTTCGAGGTCGTTTCCTATCCTTATGTAAACTATGTTTTTCAATAAATTTGTGTTTATGTATTTAATAAAAATAAATAGGCGGTCTTATCATTCTGATGGTAATATCGTGCATACCAATGTGTGTATTGTCTATTTATAAGAAGAACAATTTTTATTGTTAATTTTTTTACATCCTAATAGTTTGTCTCGAAGTATCAGCATAAAAACCAAATAACTTTATATATGTATGACGGATTACTTATTTTTCAAGGATTGGTCAGGACTTTTCGCGAAAAATCGGCAGCAAATTATTTGCCATGCGACGCTGTCGCGTGTCGATACCATTAATAATCTCTGACCTTGTTTGGCATGTGGAGATAGACTCCTTTTTTGAACAGCATCATGGCACAGTCTGCGTGGCCGTTCAACGATGCGATGTGCATGAGGGTGCTCCCGTCCTTGGTCCTCTCGAATATGGACGCTTTGAACTTGTCTGCCAGCAGCTCGATGATGGCTGCATGACCATTCTCTGCTGCAAGGTGCATTGGTGTACGATCTGAAAATACATGGGAAGCATGAAATAATACTTTTTGAAAGTGACGTGTACCAAGAAATCAACTTGACTCTGTAGTAAACTGATTCGCGGAAAATTGCTTAAATGGACCCTTTATCGTTTTGTACAGACGGAGGAGGAAAAAAAACTGTTTTTACCCTTAGAAAACCTATTTTTATTTAATTTTTTTAGCAAAAACTTGTTTAGCAAATGCGCATTTTAGTCTAGTTTATTCTCTAAAACAAAGCCTAGATACCGTATTTTCGGAGAAGCACTCGTAAAGTAATATAATTTTCTGAAGTTCATATGTTATGTAAATTAGCTGCTATGTCAAGGCCGGAAAGGCTATAATACGTTGCAACGTAGTAGGTGCATAAGTAAATATGTATTTATATCGTAGGGCAGTAATGGTGTTGCATCGTGATTCCGGCTTTGCATTTACTCTCTCACATTCTAATATTGAATAAACACGCGATCATTTAATTCGATTTTTTTTCCAAGACGCTACATTTTTGAGATTTAATAAATGGATTTATTTATAAAATGGATTTGTATTTTTCTATTTATTTGTTCTGCAATAACTTTGAGTATTTAGCCAGTTTCAAGTAAAAATTATTTCAAGTTTTGATGTAGAATAAAACGAGACATGAGACGAATTATGAATTGCTAGTACTGTTCCTGTAGTTTTTATTGAGTTAGTTGGAATATAACGGAAAGAGCTTCACACTTGTACAGCACAGATGTTCACTGGTTAAATACTGGCATTTGACACATTTCATTCTGCTGATATACTAACAAGAAAAGACAGTAAAATGAGAGTTTAAGTGACTCTTCTTCTTCCCGCCATTTACCTAACTCAATATTTGTAAGCTAGCTCGGGCAAAGATAAGCTTTGAGAATTAATTATCATATTTGGTATCACCAATTTCCACTAACATCGACAATGTACAAAACCACTAATATTCATTTTGTTTCACCGATAGTTATCAAAAGCCGAATCATTTCAGACGAATCAGATATGCTTTACACGTGGAGTTGTTGTAATTACCAACAACCTGTTGTTCAAAAAGTTCTAATACTAATGTCAATCAATACAATAAGGTTTTAACAACCGTTTGACCTTTTCAGATGAATATATATAAAAAATACTATAATAAATTTTAAAGTAAATATCTACTTGCAACACAATACAACAATCTCAAATGCGCACTGGTTTGTAAGGAACTGCAATCTATGAACATTTACAAATTTAACTACTTAAGAACTTACTGTCTAAGAAAGAAGTCAAACGAGAAGTACAAGTAAATACTTTTGTTCCACACTCATGAGCTGTCTCAGCATGGAAGCGTGAACCGCCTCAAGAGATGGCGGATCCTGGAGTTGGGTATGCGACATTAGACCGAACTCAGTGTGCAGGTAGCACTTAATGAAGTGCTGTCTGAATTATTCGGGATTCACAGTCCTGATATGATTATGGCCACCAAGGCCGATTGCAGATAGAAATTAAGGCATGATAGCTGAGAATTGAACTGAGAAAAAAATGTAAAATTTTTCGTGTTGCCCCGTGTCCAGTAATTGGACTTGACTGTCCCGGATTTTGAAAAACAACTGGTTACATTATTTTAGATGATTTTATTTATTCCGGATTTTCAAATCTTAAAATAAGATGTATATTTTTTGCCATATACCCATTAGGGATTGAAAAAATGTGGCAAAATTTGTTTGATAACATTTTTATTAAGTATTATCTACATCCCTCTTAGAATTGTTCCGAAAATTGATAGCTGACAGTTAGCAACCCTATTCCTGCATACTAAATATTTAAACAGGTACAATAGATAAAAATATTGAATACTGCTTTCGCTATTTCGTAAAAGCTGCCAGTGTAGATGCGAGAGGCTATAGAAAGGTTCTAAATGTTGTAGTATGGTAATAGTTGGATTTAAGAATTGGTTATTTAGTTTTCAAGTAGCTGCTCAAACTGGAAAACTTTACCTTCATTATCTGCAATGGCAGCATTAGCGCGGACTCCGTAGAAGTATTTGACCAGTGGTTCATCCCCTTCAGAAGCTGCGATGTGGAGCGAGGTCATTCCGGAGCCGTTGACCGCGTCCACCGCTGCGCCGTAGTCCACCAGGATCCTCGCCATGTCCACGTCGCGTCTCCTGGCAGCTAGGTGCAGAGCTGTGTCCCCGGCAGGGGTCGAAGCCTGCAGGCCAGGGTTTAATCAGGAGAGTCTCACCTCGCCCATTAATCCATTAGTCATTGGAATGAGTCACTTAATCGAAGGTTCTAAATTGAAATCGTGCTAAATAGTACTTAGCAGTGCAATCTTAGCTTCCGTGATCAAGAAGTTTTGCAAGAAAAAAAGATAGTTACTTGAAAGTTCGCGAAGAGTGCAAGATATCGATCAGATTGCAAGGCTGCAGACTTTTGTAAAGCTCACTGCGACCGAAAGTCAACATGGGTTTGACTAATGCACGTTATTGACATTATAATTTAATTTGTAATATGTATACATTGTAATTAAAATGCCACGTGGCTTTATTTCATCTCGCGGTATGCAGAAACGCATCTATGAATTTGCTACGCAACTAACAGCAGGCGTTAGACGTACCTTGAGTTGTTCAGCTGTCTGCGCGCTGAGCAGTTCCCGCACCATGGACTGGTTACCGGCCTCCACCGCCAGCAGCAGCGGGATCTTGCCTCTCTGGAACACCAGGTCGCGAATTACTTTTTTCCATTCCTTCTGTCTGGCGCGCTCCTTGTTGAGCTCGAGGAAGCTGAGCTCTAACAGATGGAGGTCTTTGGGCTGGAGGGCGGGGGGGCTGCGGAGGTTGCGGACGGTGCCACTCCTCGGAGGGTCGCGGCCATTATCTGACATGCCGTGCACAGAGCAGCCGCTTCACACCCCGACTGAGCGGTGCCACGCCGCACGACCTCCCTCTAACTGTCACACCACAGACAATAAGCTCCCGACTTATGTGCGATCTCCGTAGGCGGTTCGACGGAATGGAAAATCGATCAGCTTTCGTGCTTCTCACTCGATCCGATGCATGCAATTCCGAATCAGTTCCCGACCGTGATTGTCGTAATACGTACTTGCTCCTCCGAGTCCATATGTATCAGCTAATTAGTGACCGCGAGCTAGGGAACATTCTGCGGCTGCCTTCTTCTGCTCGTGACGGACGGACGACTGACGACTTATAGAAATGGAATTAGTGATTTTGAATTTCACAACTGGCTTTGTAACGAGCATTTTGCTGGTAATTTGCAATGTAAATTTGCGGGTGGCGGGTGACGTTCATTCGAGTAAAGCTCGACAAATAATTAGCTAGTTTCTATGCCCCGTGGGGTGGTTCAATGCGATTCAAGTGATAGCTATTGATTACAAATGAACATAAAGACACTGTTTGTCTTTACTATTGTTGCTTATGTTACCAAGTGTTGAAATCAATTAACAATGTCAGGTATACAATTTTAAGATTTTAAGTATCTGTGTGCATGCGGGCTTGTTTCAGACGGGGTGGGGTGTTTGGGGGTGTGTTTACATTTTATGTTTACGGTCGTTTCGGCGGTAGTTCCTGAATGCTGGTGCTGGCGGTGCCAGGCGAGGCACGCGACGCCGCTGCAGCCCCCTCCCCAGACCCTGCCATGCTATTAGTAAATACACCCCTATCACAACATCATAAAGTCCATAATTTATTGCCTCACGTGACGGAGGAAAGTGACACCGTGGCGCCACGATCGTTCTCCATCTGCATATGCATCGACGAGATGCGTATGATCCACTGATAGGTCACGTGGCGATGTGGTTGGAGATTAGGACAATAATCTTCGTTTTAATTCGTTTTGTTTTTGGATCTGACTTTATGAATCGACTTTTTAATCTGGATCTTTAAAAACAGTTAAATAATGTTTTAGATTTTTTACTTTATCAGATATTTTTGAACTATATTATTGTAAGCATCCGTAGAGACTTTAGATCGCGAAACTTTGGTAAGATAGGTCCATTTTCTTAACTTATTTTATGTTCTGTCCAATCTTATATAAATAAACAGGGCGCTAGTTAGCCACTTCAGTTGTAGATCTACAAAAAAAAGAGCATATGAGAGCCATACCCCATCAACCCTCAACCTGATGTCTTTCCCGGCGGCAGTGAGCAGCGCCCGTAGAATGCTGGTGGCTGTACCGGTCTGTCTGCTGGCGACCAGGTGGACTGCTGTCTGCTGACGGCTCTAAATGGAAACAAAACAATAAGCTTACAATAATTTTTATTTGTTTATTAAATTATGACTGTGAATTTATCTGTTGTTTTACATTGTGCCTACCATGAGTTTTATCTCTGATCGCTTGCGAATGCCTCTAACGGATCGGTCGAGGAATTAAGATTGCTCATACTAAATCACTGCAGTAATCTATGTTACCTGACGTGTCGAAAAACTATACGAACTCACGGTAGACGCATTGTACTGTGTTTTTGTCAGTTGATATTGTAATCTTTGCTGGCTATTCAAATAAATCAATATATTATACTAGTTATAGTAGAATTTCAGTATTTAGGACGATAAAATATTTTTAAAGCATTCTTCAGTGGTTAATTCGTATGTTACCATTAGACTTGTACTATTTTTTTTTTTAACAAGATTAAATCCACATCATTTTTCCGCATCCACATCATTATGGTGCCCTAATGATCACACATATGAATTATCCACAAAAGAATGCATTAAATTTTGTCGTCCTAAATACTGAAAAACTACTATGATTAAAAAATATATTATTTATTTCAATAGCCAGCAAAGACTACAATATCTACAGATAACAACACAAAAGTCGGTATATTTAAGACAAGATGCGCACAATTTGATCGACTTTGATGAATAGATAATATACCGATAAATTAAATTATTAAAAAAAACTTATAACTTATAACCCAAATTAAATAAAAACTGAAATTCATTATGTTTTGGTATATATTTAAGATGTTTTTTAGAGATTTGTTTAGAGATGCTTAATTTTTATTTAATAATAGTCTGATTTATTCTTATCAAATGCTATTGAATTTCAACAAAACATGTTCAGTCAGTTAATCAATAAAATAAGTAATTAAAGTAGAAATGGTCTGGTACTAACACCTCCGGTGGCGAAGGGGTCTACTCCTCGTTTGGAGAGCAGCAGCTTGACGATGTCCTCCCTGGAGTACATCGCTGATATGTGCAGCACATTGTAGTTGTCCTGCAACAAGCGGAGACACGTTACAAATAGACGATATGATCTAGCTCAGTCGGTACTCACGTTACGAGGCCAAAAGTTATCTAATTTAAGGGTTCCGATCCAAAAAGGTGTAAATAGAACCCATGAATTTCAGTGTGTGTGTGTTGTGTGTTTCTACTGCCGCTATAACAATAAATAATTAAAAATTAAACATATACTAAAATTAAGTGGGTTGCCATAAATGATAACAAATAAAGGGAAGGAAGGAGAAGAGGATTTGCAAAGATTTTCGACGTTTTTGTCTATATCCGCAGAACCGTAAAATGTATGGTAGACCCTTTTATGGGCGAGCGCGACTCGCACTTGACCGGTTTCTATGGTTTCCGGGACATTGTTATGTTAAACTTTTGAAAGCTCTACACTTGGTGAGAACATTTTCACCAAATGAGGACCTTAACAAATGCAGATGAGTGAAAGTTGAAAGGGATTTCTTAACGTATTTACTCTTTATGTTCATGCAAAACACATATATATATATTTAAATTACAAAGAGTCATTTACGTTTTTTTCTTCCGTCCCCTGCAGTGGTTGGCATAACGAAGGTTTTCTAATATAAATCACAAAGGCAAAGCTTGGCTTGACTTGGCATTACTATCGCGTGACGCTTTAAAATATATGGCAAAAGTATTATTTACATACCTTTACATAAACATGTCGGTACATAGAGCATTCAATATGAAATGACATCTTGAAAAGCTCCTTTGGATTTCTGTAGTTTTTGTTGAGTTACTTAGACATTTTGAGAAAAATTCGATTGCGGTTGTCAAAAGTTTGATTTCCAAATAGCTTATGTTTTTTATTTAGGGGACTTCAAAAACCATGAATCCTTGATTTTACTTTTTAAACAATAACAGACGTAAACGTTTGTGGCGCAGTGGTATAAACCACCGACTGCTATGCTACACGCTCTAGTTTATAATACCAGCGGGGGCGGAACTTTGTGTTATTTGCAGGACGCATTGTTTCGCTTGCCTGTCTTGGATGTTGTATTCTTATCTATGTAGTTTATACCATATCGTTGCCTGTGACACAAGTTCTTAGGATACTTACTGCAGGGTTCAGTCAATGTGTGGTTGATAAAGTAAAGTATGATTAAACGTAAGGTAAACTTTGTAAGGACCGCTGGGGGTCGCTGGATGCAAGCGCCTCACGAGACATTTGGGGGACCTATGTTCAGCAGTGGAAAGCTTCTCGATGATGATAAAGATTAAATTGCAGGCTGATGCCAATCAAAGAAATTGAATAAGTTAAGGGTATGATGACGAATGGCAAATTTATAGAGAATTTGGTATTGAGTGTATTGCGTGAATTGCATTTTATTTTTGCTAGTAAAATGTAAATATTTGGTGAAGGGAATCATTAAGTAACATTGTTAAACCTTGTAAACAGGTCTCAAAGACATATTGTTTATGTAGCATGCTTGATGTTAATAAAATTTAAAAAAATTTAAACATTCTTTCTCAGTCATCACTTAAATTGCCATTCTGAGGTTGGCCATATTGATCATCACTGTCTGTTAGATTTTATTGTTCTGTTGTCTGTGTGTTGTCTTTTATATTAATTAATCGTCCTCTAATACTAATAGAGCCAGCAAGGCTTCAAATTCGAAATCGTCTCGTAACACGGAGAAACTTTCTGAAAGCTCGGAGGCTGGCGGGATCTTGGAAAGTGTTAATAAGAGATAAATGAGCCTTTTTAAGTATAAGGTAGGTAACACAAGTTCATTGCAATTGTTTATGGGACGTATTTTATTTGAAAACCTGTTTTTTGGGAATATTTCTTAGAAGAGTACGTATTGAATCCTAAACGAGAGGAGATTTGATTTAGACTGTAACATTCGTATCGAATACTTGACGATCGGAACATTCCCGCTTCCGCGAGAAAACTTTCGGAAGCATTGTGAATAGCCCTGCAGGCCAGCTTAGTCTGAAACGAAGGTATCTGATGAAAATGCGTTATCTTATATTAAACATGTTTGTAACAATTTCTTGTTTAAAGGGCTTCATTAGTGGAAAATAGACTGCGTCTTATTGTCTAAAAGTTTTCGTTTCTTCAATAATTTATAATAGAGAATATGCACGACTTATTTTATTCGAGACCACGTTAGATTTTCTCAAATATCTGTCTTATAACCTAAATTATCAAGCTTCGAAATCGTTGATTAGACAATATCTACCCACAATGACGTCAAAGTACACGGGCGCCATACAACTTCCATAGAAAAGGTTGTTCTGATGAGCGAGATAGATGAAGAATGGTTATATCTCCCTGGTTTATCGTAAAATTCTCATTTTGTTTTACTGTTAAAATACCTACTATTTACATGCACTTTACGATGCATTGATTGAATAACTAAATTTCATGAAAGTTGCTCAGCGAGCTATAGAGCGAGCTATGCTTGGAGTATCTCTAAGGGATAGAATCCGAAATGAAGTAATTCGGCAGAGAACCAAAGTTACCGACATAGCTACTCGGATAAGCAAGCTAAAGTGGCAGTTGGCTGGTCACATCTGTTTCGAACTGATGAACGATGGAGTAATCGAGTTCTGTAGTGGATACCGCGCATGGGCAAACGTAGTGTTGGACGCCCCCCTGCTAGATGGAGCAACGATCTGTGTAAGGTGGCTAGCAGCAACTGGATGCTCAAAGCTCAAAATCGAGAAAAGTAGCGTTCCTTGGGAGAGGCCTATGTCCAGCAGTGGACTGCCGCAGGCTGACGATGATGATGATGTTGATGAAATTTGCGTTGCGTATAAAGAAAACATGCGGATAAGGTTTCATATAATATATCTGATGAACGCCCAACTCTTTAACAAGTCAGACACTTTACAATGGAAATTCTAATTTCTTCATAGAATAACTTGACTTGTTACATGAGTAAGTTAATTTGTTTGTTGCGTGTCCTTTCACGGTGATTTCACCAAGACAAACTCTATTGTTTAATATATATATATATATATATGTATACATATTATCGTAATGTCATGCTGAATAAACTTACGCCCTCTGATTCATTCAGCGTTTAAAGAAAATTTCAGCAATTTTAAAAAGAGTCACAGACCCGAACAAACGTTTGCTCAAGGTTGTTTCTAATTTGCGTAGGTTTTTCTAGAACTTTTGAATGTTAATTTAAGTTTCTTTTGAGGTAGAAAATTAATAATAAATTAGTAAACGTAGATAATAAAACACGAATGTGGCCCGTCGATAATTTTTGTGCGGCCCGCTACATATTTTGTACCAGTCTTCACTAATAATAACCACATCACGACATAAACATTGACTCAGCCCTGCACTAAGATATAATCTTTCGCATTAAGCAACGATATGGTATAAACTACATAGTACCACATCCAAGACTGGTAAGCGAAACAATGCGTATTGCAAATAGCATAAAGTTCCGGCCCTCAAGTCCAGGACTCTTTCGAAGTTAGTTTCATCCATTACAAAAATGCATTTTTTTCATTCCTCTTGGCGGGAAACTGCATATTTTAAAGACATTTGAGCATGGTTAAGTCCACGTCTTATATAAAGCGTTTTCTGCATCCCTCCTATCTTAAATTCAAAATGTTTTTATTTAAAATAAGTGCTTTCAAATCGTATTTTTTATCTACCACCGGTTCGGAATGCTATCTACGGGGAAGAAGCCGGCAACAAACCTCCGCAGTTGTCTATAACAATCTATTACATAAACATAAACTCACGCCGTAATTGAGTAGGCAGAGGTGTTACACACCACATTTCGCGTGTTATGTTGAGTCCCAGTGTGACAGGTTGCTAATCTGTCGCCACTATCCGGGCACAATGAGGAATGTGACAGCTGCAAAGTTCGGCAACCCGAGACTCGAAATCTCGACCTGTCGGGTCGGGTCGCTCGGTTAACCAACGTACGTACGTGAACTACCACGTACATCCAACCCACGTACCAATCTATTAAGGAGATAGAATTGGCCTGGGACCATTTTGTGCTTTTGGCAGCCCTGTTTTGTGGTAAAAATGAACATTTTGTAAGTACATACATAAGACTATTTCCACAAGATATATTTAAGTTAGTAGATAAGAGTGAAGGCGTTGTTTAGCCGACGACGGAGCGGTGCGGAGTGTATGTGTTATGGGCATAAATCGTGGTTGTGTTATCGCTTCATCTAGTGTGGCTACTACGTACAGCTCACCCCCTTGTGGGGTACGGGCCCTTTGTTAGCGATAATGAGCCTCAATATAAGTTAGTTTTTTTTCAAGGACTAGTGCACAAAGGGCTAGTATACTAAGACGCGAGAGGCGCAAGAGCGACATAGCAACCATCTCTTTCTTTTTCTTTTTATGACCGGTAACAGATTTGTCGCGCGGGATATGTCGCAATTGTTTAGCGTGCTAGGCGCGCCGATCGTTATTGTGACAAAACAAAGATAAAATTTTTCATATTACAGATACATATATATATAAATATATAGATTTGGAGACTGATGGTGTACACATCGAAAGTCAACTATCCATCTATAGATATTCTGACATAAATAAATATAAATACCTCTACAGTAAGATTAAACAATGTTGTTTCGCAGGTACAAACCAAAGATATGGTATAAACGAGTTAGATACTACATCCAAGACCAGTAAGTGAAACAATGCGTTATGCAAACAACACAAAGTCCAGCCAAAGCCAGGATTCGAACCCGAAACCTCTAGCGTAGAAGTTGGTTGTTTACACCACTGCGCCAAAATGGCCGTGAAACAGTATCTATAGTTAAACTATTTTTTTTCACCCCCCACTTTTTCTCCTAACTGCAATTCCTGTTCCAAGAATCAACAAATAATGCAGCTGTGCAAATAAAGCATAGGCTGTGGCCGATCACTCTTTTTATTCTACTATAACTAAAATATGACGTAGAATAAAAATTAATAGTCGATAGTAACAGTTTACTATTGATACAAAAATAATAACTGGCTGACATATTTGTGCGAGTAAGATATTTTTACTAGTTTTCGAGGTCAATCGATAGTCAAGCTATCTGTATTCATCTAGCTTTATATTGACCCGCTGCAACTGACACCACACCCCAAGCAGCGGCGGTCAGCACGCTCTCTACGAAATTACTTCTTCGCTCCACTTTGTTCTGTGTCAAGTATTATACACCGACTTAATGTACATTTGGCGAACTGCGATCCCTCACATTATATTATTACAACTCCACTTTGCACTACGAATTAAAAGTTCATTAGGTTTTGTTGTTTGTTGTCATGCTTTATTTTATACTCAATTCCTTATATTTTGTGTGTCAGTGTGTGCAATTAATGTCACAACCACCTCTCTGTAGGCCCATAGTCGGGCTGATATTTCCTCTTTGTCTCATTAACCGATTTTTGTAGGTAATAGGCGTTTCGCTGTTGCAATTAGTACGTTCCGTTTTTCACACACAAAAAATCGGTCACCGACTTTCGGTGGTGGGGCTGGTTACCTTTACAGTTTCACTATGTTGTGTATGTGTGCGTCTGTGTACTGCTTGGCTCTAAACCTTGTTGTTATTTTAATTTTGCATATCAATTACTTTGTATATGTTTTTGGTTGTAATGACTCAGCCATTAAATGACCATGGAATCAGCCATGCAGCTCATCAAAAACTGTGTCAAACTATACGGCTGAATATTATTTAGGCTACTAGTTGAACAGGGAGTTATGAAAAAACACCAGCCTGTTAATTAAACGACTAATTAAGTTTGTCGAGTCTTTGAACAAAATAAGGGCGCTGTAAGTGACTTTCTGGCAATACTGAGCAGTGATCATCCGATGACATTGCTGAGTTTGGCAGAAAACATGTAAGAAATATGTGGTTCCACCTGTAATCATATCATACTCGTTTCTGCCAAGCTCTCCTTTATTTATTTTTATTTTTTAGGTTTTTCTATGAATTAAAGACATTTAATTTACACTCACGTTATTTCTCGCTCCAACATCAGATCCTAGTTCTATGAGTCTTTCCACAAATGATGTCCTGTTGTCCTTCACTGCAAACATCAGAGGCGTCATTCCGGTGGTCTGGAAATAAATTAATTTCATTAAAAAATATAATCCTGGTCATGAGTGCATAAGACTTGACGAGGGTTCTGTAACTATTAAAACTAAAAAAAATGTAATCCCAAACAAACTTGTTCTCTGTATGATATCTAAAAATGAAGATCAGGATAAAAAAATGATTACCCTATTTTAGTTTTGTTCCTAATATCATTTCAAAACATTTTTTAAATTATGGTATTTTATTTGCTAAAGCCTTTGTAAAACTGTTTTTTGACGCACATTTTCATACCAAATATGGAAAATAAGAGGCAAATACAAAAAAGAGTATAAAAACGTAAACAATTCGACAATATCCCGCTAGATGTATTTTATTTTCGGGGCACACCCGCCACTCTGTCCCACCACTGCAACTCCTGTTTAGCAGGATCACCAGTGGCGTCCTTTGATCGAATAATCAACGAAAAATGCAGCTGTGTAATGAAGAATAGCCTGTGCCCGGACAACCTATCGACAGTCTTGGGACCCGCAACGAACTTAATCAGAAGAAATAGGAAGAAGATTTCTTAGTAAGAATCGGCTTTCAGACTTCCCTTCCAGTAAAGCGGAGACAGCAATTGAAATGGCCTTGAGGCCAAAAAAAACTAAAGGGGACGCCTAAACAACACAGAACAACATGGTATGCCACTAACTAACAGGGGATATATTCAATACTACCTAAATCTTACACCAGTAATATTGGTGACAAAACTTTTTAATAAACCCAACAAGACATGATGGGCAGTTTGTATTAATTCTTGATCCGACGTTGAACATTCGCAAAGAGGTGACAGCACCAAATTATATGAATAAAGTTTGCCAGTAAAGTTACTATGCCCAGTTCATTTTTGACGAATTCATATTCTTTCATTCTTATATTTTTGTTATCTTCATGAGTATAAGGACAAGCAAACGCGAAAGGAAAAACAGTCAAGAAAATAATAGACTTTAAAAGTTTCTTGTACACTACTGAAGAATCCTAAAAAAATTAGTTTACCCAGTAACGTGTTTTAGCTAAGTGTTGATATTGCTCGTTCTAAATTATTGTTATTTTAGTCCAATTTCGTTTTTTCTTCTATTATTCTGCTGGAAATGCAAATTTTTAATGCACTTTGAAAAGAAAATTATTCGAGGCACGGAGGTGTAACACCTCTTGTTGTCCTAAATTATATTTCAGCCATCATATTTGATTTCAAAGCTGTTAAATCTGTGCTTACTTTCGTGCAGGTAACAAGAGCAGGGTGGGTCAATAGTTTGCTGCAATTCAAAGAAATTTGGATCTGACATGATTCTATTAAAAACACGAAACAATACACATTTTTTTTTGTTTAGGCACAGGTATTTGATTCTTTAATATTTATCGAAATTTTTGTAATGCTATAGAAAGAATAAACTCGTTTTCTTTTAGGCTTAGTGGAATATTTTGGGGTATTAAATAAAAGAATTAAGTTAAAGAAAATAATGCAAGATCATGTCGTTATTTATTTTGTTACTAATGAAAGAGGTTGCTAGTGACTGTTTTTATCCCCAGCGAATATAAACTGAATTCTGTCTTTCAAACTGATGTAACAGCAAACTGGTTTTAATGTGTGAAACGAAGCGTAGATATCGCGAGACTAAAAAAAGAGAACAAATCATAACAAAAATGAAATCACTTATTCATCACACAATCAATTGTTAATGAGTAAATAATAATAACCACATCACGACACACATTGACTCAGTCCTGCACTAAGATAATCTTGTATCGCAGGCACTTAGCAACATAGATAAGAATGCAACATCCAAGACCGGTAAGCGAGACAATGCAAATAACACAAAGGGATTCGAACCTGGAACCTCTAGCGTAGCAGTCGGCGGTTTACGCCACTGCGACACCGAGATTGTCAAGTTAGTTTTACGTCACTCCTGAGAATTTATTAATTATGTACGTGATATTTTCTATCGCAATTACGCGAGATCGAACTATCACTGACGATTGAGATACGATCCTAAAGAAGATAAGAACACCATAAGTATTATGCAGTAACACAATGCATTTGCCTGCTGATTTTCGAGTATTCTCATAGTGACAGTTATCCAATATAAGCAACTGAAAGAATGTGCCATCCGCTCATGACTTTGACCAGATCAGAACAGGCACTACAAACATGCCTCGATTTCTTCAGTGTTTAAGCCGACGATTAGGTTGGAGTGTAAGCGTGACTCCTTCAATTAACCTGATGATGGGGCCTCCCTTATTAATTGCTGCACTTGATTCCTTAATGGCCCAGTCATTTGCTAATTTACCTCTGTATAAGTTCAAATTGAGGGTTCATTAGGTTTAAATCCTCAACTTTATTTGTTTAAGGTTACTTTGAACATAATGCTAGGTGTATCTGTTGCAGTTATCAGATTATTTCATAGTATTTACTTAGTAAATCAATTATTGTATTATTTTTTTTAAATGGATAGCGATGTGACAAAGTGTGATTGTAAAAAAATAATTTTAATGCAATGCGTCTCTGATTTCCGTGTGCACCTGGCCACCCCTAACAGCCTGCTACGGACTGTCTTACTTTTGACCAGGTTGGACAAGTACAGTGCTATTATACGTCACTGGACATGCGTCCTGGTCAACGACAGTAATCCATGTCTACCTGTCTGTCTAGTTTACCAAATAAACTAATTTTAATCTATAAATACTCACATAATAAAAATGTTAAGTTTATAACTAACAGAATTATGGACTTGGTCTCTAATGCTGTTTTAAATTAATTTATTAATTGTTAAGACTTTACATGACGGTTGGATGACGGACGCGGTTACTAGGAGACCGTGTAAGGGAAAATAATAATTGTATCAAAGGCATTTAATTAATGTTTTGAATGATTATTCTACTTACGCCTTCAACAAGCAAAAGCTTTTGTTTTTGCGGGTCTACGAATGCAACTCTTGTTAACTTGGATCAACAGTGGCGTCTTTTAATCATAAAGCTGTGCAATGTAGCACAGGCTGTGCCCGGACACAATACTGGTTGTCCTGGGACAATCAAATCAAAATAGTAAAGAAGTAAGAAATGAACCAAATGCCAAAACTAAAAGAAAGATTGTGAAGAAACCACAGGAATTGCAGGAAATTTTTTGGGATATCATTTGTGGTGTTGTTGAAATGGATATGATCAATCTGTGTTTATTTCAACCCCATACAACAACTTTATTCTTGAATACTTTCAGCGAAAATTTTTATTGAAATCCTAACATGTTCCTTTTAAAATGTATAAGAGTTTTTTTTTCTTTGATGCAGCTAAAACCTAGTGCCTGTGTTGTCGGTAAACTATAGATTAAACGTTATAAAATCTTAGATAAGGCAATTTCCTTGAAAACAGCGCGAAGTTATTATGTTTGAGCTGTAATTATGGACAAAAATTAGAGTAATAGCATGTACTCTCATTTGTTAAACCGTCGACTTTATACTTTTGCAATAGAGTTCAAAATTACTTTGGACTATTTGAGGTTTATTGCGCTATCCATGCAGTTTCAGTGAACTATTTGGACACTCCTCGGTCTAGTTTTCAGCATGAAATGCATGCCATATTAAGGCAGGGAAGTACATTTAAGAAATGGAGGGCTATTCTCACATTACTTGGCAATTATCATTAAAACATTATGTGGCGGAACTCTTTAGAGATAAAGTGGTTTATAAAACCAGTTTAAAAATTAAAAGAATAGTCATGTAGCTGTGGAGAAATACATTTTACACAAAGCCATGTTAAATTTCATTATAAAATTTTCTATTTTTGATTAATTAAAACGCTATAAATAAATACGAGGTAAGGTAGAGGAAGCTGAAAGTAATTAAAGGACAGAAATTAATTCAAAACAATACCTCTCAAAGGAATAAAACATCAGAAGACACACGCCTAACCTAACCTGTTTAGACTTTGTACTGTTATTAAGTTATGCAGCATATATTGACGACCTTGGTGGCACAGTGATGTAATCAGCCCGCGCTTCGCCAGAAGTACCGGGTTTGAATCCCGGGGGCGGAACTTTGTGTTATTTGCCAGACAAATTATTTCGCTTACCGGCCATGAATATAGTATTCTTATCTATGTTATTTATACCATATCGTTGTTAAGCCCCTGCGACACAAGATTCTGTAATCATACTGTAGGTAGTCACTGTGTGTGTCGTTATGTGGTTATTAGTATTATTATTGATATTGCACTTGTTATGCGAAGTTTTATGCGTGGTAGTACATGGTATGTGTCGCTTACTAAAAATTTCAGCGAACATTTTAGCTATTTACGTACAAATTGAATTACTAACAGCCAATTTATTAATGCATACAAGCCCCAAATAACTACATTAATAATAATTGATTAAATATGAGTAATGAATACCGCCATCAATAGAGGCTTGTCTAATATCCTGTATTCGGCAAAAACGCATTTTCCTGAAACTGTTCATTCATTTTCTGAAATCGAAGGCTTTTACTAAAATTAAAAACTTGTATGTGCTAATGTTTTATAGAATTATTTGGTTAAGTACAGCGACCACTAAATAATACCAATAATTGCAGTTTGCCCGCCTGATGGTAAGCAGTCACCGTAGCCTATGGACGTTTGCAACACCAGGGGTATCACGCACGCGTTGCCGACCCTGCAAGAACCTTTTGACACCCATTTTTAATCACATTTTTAAATAATATCCTTTATTTTATACGTAAAATTTGAATATTGTTTGAAACAATTTATATTATCATGGTATGGTATAGACCTCGTACATAATTTAATTTTTTATTAAAACTTTTAATTAATTCATTGTAACATTTTATTGAATAGCGTGTGATTAATTTCTTAACTTAACTGTAATTGCGATCTTTTGTGTGAATTATAATAACAATAAATAAATAAAAATTAAATAAATAAAATAAATTCTTATTATGGACAACTTTTACCTAATCAGGTGTTAAGTTCAGCTAGGTTGGATGAGATTATTTTCAGCTTGCCCAGCATAATTTATAATTGGTACAGACTATACCTTAACTCTTATGCAAGTGTGTTTGTTGGACATGTACTACAATACGCCATCCGACCTGTGGTCTCCACTATTGAACTTTCTTGACATTTGTGACATTTAAAGGGCAAAGCCTGCAACGAAGATCCGTGAAATAAAATGATTAAATCCTATAGGATTTTTTTTTTAATTTTCACTATGCACTCATTGCATCATCTCTCTCTGACATGTCACTCAATTATTGTTTTGTATAATGATTTTTTTAAATACTTTTGTATTCATTTTTGATTTTTTAAAGTTAAATTTAGTTATTTAAGAAATAAAAGTTAAATTTATTATTAAATAAAAATGGTAAAATGTTGATTAGAGCAACTACGGGGTTTCTTGCCGGATCCTTCCCCAACGGTCATCATTATCTCTTCAATTTACTTGTCCTGTGGTCAATGTCAACTTAGTTTTTCTAAGGATCTCCTCATTTCTGTTCTGATTACGTAATTAAATTCCGACCATAGTTGTCTCCCTAATTAAGACTTTTGTTGATTCGGCTTTGACCTATTTAGCGACCATGTCGATTCTCAATTTACATTTTAATAATTAACTGTTTCAATAATTGTATTGATTGTAAACTGTGTTATATTTAATACCAGTACTATACCAATCTTTATTAAAAATAATAAACCACATCACGACATGCATTGACTCAGCCCTGCAGTAAGCATCGTAGGAACTTGTGTCACAGGAACTAAGCAACGATATGGTATAAACTACATAAGAAAGAATACAACATCCAAGACCGGTCAGCGAAACAATGCGTCTTGCAAATAATACAAAGTTCCGCCCCGCCGGGATTCAAATACAGATTTATCCCACTGCGCCACAGAGGTCGTTAAATTGAAAAATCATTGTATCCCAAATAAAATATAATAGTTTTAATTTGATAGGCCGCTGTTCCTAGCGGTGTGTTTGACCGGGTTTCCGTATTGGAACCCGCTGCGTCACGTCCGGGACTTGTTTGTTATATGAGCCAACCACCCCCTCAGCAACCCCTACAAGTTACAGTTTTACTACAGATTAACGAACAACACAATTAAGTACCGTATTTTGTTTACTTTTTGTTTTTAATTATTCGGTTCCCCTAAATGTATAATTTATGTGTATTATATCTCTATAACATATGTTCCTCTATAGTAACATATAGTCTTTATGTATCCAAAAAAGAGGGGCTAATAAAAAAAATTGGTGTTGAAGGCATATTTTAGTTGTTATTACTTATGGTGTTTTCATACTGAATGGATACCAAAGGACCCTGTCATTAAGCATTCATTTTCCATCCGTCTGTCTGTTGGCGGGTTGCATCTTTTGAACCGAAATACAGTTCATTGTATTCCCATGGCCGAAGGCAGTTTAACAAAAATATATGGAAATTATAAGAATCTTGACTTTTCCGCGGTTTTTACTGGACTGGATATGAAACCTTTCGTATGTTGGCCAATTCAAACTTTGCTGATTTTTTACTCCTTATTCTAATTCAAGTAGTATGTTAGGAACGTGGTAGCTCAGTTTGTTACGTGCCTCAGTTAGCCGACCAACCGGACCCACCCCCCGGTCGAGGGTTCGAGTCTCGGGTTGCCGTAAGTTGTAGCTGCCATGTTCCTCATTGTGCGACATTCTACTTGAATTAGAATGCCGAATGCGGCGACAGATTCGCTACCTGTCACACTGAGAATCAACATAAACATGCGAAATGCGGTGTTTAACTCTGCCCAGAGATTACGGAGTGAGTGAGTTTATGTTATGTTTATGGATAATTAAATACTCGTATCAATGTCTCTATTTTTATCCATTGATTAACAACCGTACAAATAGCAATAACCGTAATTACTTATTTGTGTATTGTCTGCAAACTTCATCGAACCCGCCATTGTCTGTCAACAACCTCAAAACATTATTTCTCTTTGAATATTAAATCAATTCTGTATTAACAAAATATTTTTTATGTGGCGATAATTTCTTTGTAATTCTATAACCGTTTTTTTTTCTTTAAAAACCTTTTGTGATTTATCACTGAAAATGTCAACTCACATTTTTTTTTACATTTTTAAATAGTTTATGTAAAACATGGGACATAAACTAGTACAATAATATCCTGTTTTTTATGATAGGGAGCAAACGAGCTGACAGATCACCTGATGGAATGTGAATACTGCCGCCCAATGACATTTGCATCACCAGAGGAGCTACAAAATAAGTCGCCGGCCTTTTAAATAAGAGTACGCTCTTTTCTTTTTCTTTTCCTGATGCACTATACCCATACACAAACCAAACCATGTCGGTTTGTGGCATGTTTGTGTCCACCTACAAAAATCTGATGAAAGCCTGTAGCCCATCTATTCGCCGCGAAACCGCGAACAAAGTTCCGCTTGCAGAAATCTTATATTAGGTTCGCCATGGTTTGTCAGTTGTATAACAAGCGAAACGGAAGCGAAACTGTCTGTTCTTACGCATAGACTAGACTGGGTTCACTACGTCAGACCGAAATATATTTGACCATGTAAAAAGGTCACCTTATTTATGACCTATTATGATCCATTCACCTATGAAAATTCATCGAACACTCAGTAAAACTACATACATACATAAACTCACGCCGTAATCCCTCACACACATCGCATTTCGCACATTTATTGTTCCAGTGTGACAGGTTGCGAATCTGGCGCCACTATCTGGGCACAATGAGGAACATGGAAGCTATTAAATACCGCAACCATCATACGTCGTTTCATACAGACCTTACACTCACAAGATACGCATCCGGTTCCTTTGTCAGGCGTGTCTCTTATGACTATAACGTTAAATTTCATACTATTGAAATTTTTTCATGTTCTGAGAAATTGTTTAAGTCGAAGATATATTCTATGTTCGGGCCATATACGTTATTTTAAAATCCCACTATCATTGCTTGTTTGTTTGTTTTATTCAGATAAAATGTGTATACTGAAAGCTTCACTTAAATTAGTGACAAAATCTTTAATTTTCCGCTTCATATGTTTAATTTGAGCAGTGGAAACTGCTGGTTCATGTGTTATTTATACTTAAATATTTTAATATGCATTTTCTATTGTAACCGTTTATTTACCTCAATTAATAAAGATATAAAAATAACCCGAGACTCGAACCCAGAGCACACCCACACACACAGTAAAACTAAATTTCAATTAATATTTAGTATATTTTAACTTTGTTCGGTGCTATGTTTGAAGCAAACACGTTTTCTGTAAACGCATTGCACACAAGTTCATTGTATATGATTCTTTCTCTTTCTCCCGAGATTTTGCAGATAGACTCTGTAATATTTCTTCCCCCTCTGACTTCGAAAGAAAAAATATGCTATGATTTGAATCGAGTCGCGTGACGTTTCGCTGCTTTAATCTGCGGCTGATGTATGTATATTTGCCAGCGTAACTTTTGTAGCGGTTCCGCTGCTACGGACTCGCGGCGGATGTGTGTTACAGGCGTTAATAAGATTTAGGTGGACCACATACTTAAAAGGTGCATTATAGGCTGTTAGTGCATCAAGTTAATTCATAGAAGATGAAGAAAATAGCATTGCGTTAGTTCAAGTCCCATGTTTTATCGCGAAGATGCAAACAATAGTTTTCAAGTGAACTTATGATCAAATGGAGCCTAAGTTAAAAACATAATATAATATTTTAATCTTTTAATTATTGTTATATTATTAGTAATAATATTTTGAAGAAAAAAAAATGGATTTAGTTGCCGCGTAATAATTTGAGCAATTTCACTATGATAATGTTGTGTTTTATAATGGAAATACAGTCGTAAATTAAATATTGTATCTCCTGTTGAGGATCCTATTAAATAAATAAAATAAAATATAACGGTGCTTCATACTTGAACTTCAGCGTTTATGTTCTTTAAAACACGTAGTTTAATTACCCGTGGAAGTGTAAAACAGCTATACATTTTAGAAGTTGACGCTGTTACGGCAAGCCTCCTGTACAGTTGTGATTTATTACATTTTTTACACGACTTGGTATCATGCCAACTTTTAAAAATAAGCTACATCATGCATACAGTTATTACAGCTATCAGTTGGATCTTGCAGCGGCTGGAAAAATAAAAAATCGTTCTCAAACCACCTAGCAAAGTCTAGAACTACGAAATGTATAGTTCATTGTCTTAGCCCTGCAGTAAGAATCGTAAGAACTTGTGTCACAGGAACTAAGCAACGATATGGTATATACTACATAGATAAGAACACAACATCCAAGACCGGTAAGCGAAACAATGCGTCTTGCAAATAACACAAAGTCCCGCCCCCGCCGGGATTCGAACCCAGAACCTCTAGCGTAGCAGTCGGCTGTTTACACCACAGCGCCAGCGAGGTAGTATTGGCTGATGTTAATACCGCTTTTAATTAAAAATATCTCGGGACAATTCACACACATTGTCTTAGTACCAAACTTGTACTTTTGGTACTAAACAACGACAGACGTATATATACAGACAAAGCCATGCTTAATTAGATAGAAAAAAACCATGACCTCAGCGAATCCCGAGCCGTGACTCGAACTGGAGACCTCACGTGTCACAGTCATCGGTTTAAGCCGCTGCGCTACGGTGGCCGTCAATAATTTATTATTAATTAACAGTAATATTTTCTTATTATGACCACTATTTGTGTTTCCATCAAGGAGACGAAATACTTGGGTCACATTTTCTGACAATCTTTTATAGATAAAATGTTTTAATGTTTGTACGTATAATATATTAACTAGTTTAGTGCGAGCGTAACTTTACATATTTTAAAAGCAAAAAAAAACTCTTTTCTTCTTTGTTTTTGTCAATTGCTACATCTCTTACATATGTATCTTTAAATTTTGTGAGACAGTCAAACATAGAGCTTTCCACAACGCATGCAATATCAATCCTTATGCTGTACAACTTAAGAACGGTATACGTGTATAATCTTAACACGGGTCTTACTATAACCTTTTAAACAATTATTCTAACGCAGTAGCCGGCTCTTGAATGGTTTAAAAGCATGCCACAAGCGCCTAAAACATAAATGACATGGGGAATGAAAGAGTGATACAAAGCTTTACAAAAATTCTTCGGTGAATGGTTATTAACGATAACGTAATACTACCTGGCCGCGAGCCCGCCTAATAAAGGCTCATAGTACGAAAAATTCATGCAGGTGAGTTTTTGTCTGGCTACAAGAGGTTATATAGGTAAGGTAGGTCCTGTGTACGATTACAAGAACCCTTTTTATGCAACTCAAGGCTACCGGGCTTGAATCCCGGCGGGGGCAGAATTTTGTGTTATTTGCAAGACGCATTGTTTCTGTTATTGGATGTTGTAGCTCTATGTAATATACGTATAAACAATCGTTGCTTAGTGCTTGTGACACAGGATTATATCGAGAACCCCTCAACCCTTCAAGGGCCGCTGGTGACCTCACTCTTTTTGTTGTCCTGTGGTGTTGTGAAGGTGTTTCACCTTATAGAAGAAGTGTTTACCTTTCACTTCTCAATCAGGCAACTCGGATTTGTGCGAGAAATTCTACAAGTATTTATTATGTTTGTGTGTTTGTTACTCAATCACGCAAAACGGTTAAAGGGATTGAGATGTAATTTGGCACACAGATAGCTTATTACTTTTATTAACACGTAGGATACTTTTATCGTAACAAAAATTTATTTTGTTCTCTGCAATTGTTTAAATCGAGGATATGTTTTATGTTCCAGCCATATCCGTTAAAATCCCACAGTAATCGTTTGTTTGTTTATTTTGGTTTCATTTTATTTAGAAAAATTATGTAATTTTCCTTAGAATAAACTAGTTAAATTAATTATCAAATTTTTGCTTTTATATGTTTTATATGTTTGGTTCATGTTAAATATTTTAATATGTCTTTTTGTTTATTGTAACTGTTTGTTTCCCTCAATAAAAAAATTAAAAAAAAATATTCTAGAGGGATGGACAAATTAAATATACACACGCGTCGCCGACCCTGTGAGAACCTTTCGACACCATTTTTGAAGAACCCCATGCTGTTGTCACTTGGAAAAAGTTCAAATTAGAAATCCTATTAATTTTTTATATTACTGATAAACTCTAGGGGCACTGGAGGGTGTTAAAAGTATAGTGTAGTTAAGTTTTATAATATAATTAAACATGAATCACAGTGATTCCCATCAAAAGGTCAAAAACACGTAACGCGAAACAATGTCCTCAGTGATTCGTCGAAATGGGTAGTCATTTGAAAGTTCATTTTCCGCACCACTCTGTGACTAACTAAATAGGTTTGTGAATTATTCATGAAAAAACTTAAAAGCATTGTAGATGATCGAATTTTATTTGATTTGGAATACAATGGTTTCAAAATTTGACGACCTCTGTGGCGCAGTGAGATAAATCTGTATTTGAATCCCGGCGGGGCGGAATTTTGTATTATTTGGTCTTGGATGTTGTATTCTTATTTATTTAGTATATACCATATCGTTGCTTAGCACCTGCGATACAAGTTCTTACGATACTTAGTGCAGGGCTGAGTCAATGTGTATGTCGTGATGTGGTTATTTATTTATTTTTTAATTTTTATAAGAGCCGATGTACCTTGACGAATAAAATATAAACGTAATTTTGAATAGTTGTCTAAAGTGTAAAGTGTCTAAAGTTCACTAAAAAAAACATTCACATTCCGAGACAAAAACAATATTCATTCATTTAATTCACACAATTGCTTGCGTACTGCAAGGGTGTGGAATTCTTTGCCTGCCGATGTGTTCCCTGACCAATATAACTTGGGCCTCTTTAAGGCAAGAGTGAATAGGTTTCTCCTAGGCAGGCATGATCCACCTTAGACCTCATCGCTGCTTAACATCAGGCGGTTTTGGGGTCAAATGCCTGCCTGGTCATGAATAAAACAAAAAAAAAACAATTTGTAACTCAAGTACATAACAATAAAAAGTAATAAAAGTTGATTAAGATTTAAAAAAATGCATTTTCTTGATGCAAAATTCTCTTTTTTCATATTAAGGTCAGTTTTTGGCCCAAAACGGTAAATCTGCCATCACTAAGTCAAAAATATATTGAAAATGACATATCGATACCGTAATTTGAAAACCTTGTAAATGCCTTCTTTGGCCGGCACCTGCGATATGAATCTTTGTAACACAGGTGTATGCTCAACAGACATTTGCAGGTTAGAATTCGATGACATATGATTAATAAAAATAATTAAGTGTTTTATTAGTCTCCATTAATAAAGAAATAAGAAGCAATGTTTTGCTTTTCTTGTAAAATTTTATTGAACAATTTCTCAGTACGGTATGTATGTACCTAAGTACAATGCCATTTCATTATAATTTTGACTTTCTGTAGACTCACTGTTGCGGAAAGTGGTTTACTACTCAAGGTGCAGGTGTTAAGACATGAGGAGTCAAGTGGTCGTCCTCCAAGGTCGGGAGGGTCCATCGATTGCTCGGCCCATAGCGCGCCGTGGCGTGGCGTGGCGTGGCCCGACATGCTCCGAACACGCGAATCACCACCCTTGACACACTAACGGTCCTTTACTATTTCGGCCAAGCGAATCTACTATTATACTTTAAGGAAAACTACAATACTCAAAGTAGTAAGTGAAACTTCCAACTAAATTCCAGCCACTTGTATTAAATTACGATCTAATAATATATTTTAATGAGTTAAATATATAAAACAATCAACTTAAGTGACTTTGATTTTAATTATATTATTCCTTAACAAAATAAAGGCCGCCTGAATTGAAATGAAAACACTGGAAAGCGTTTTCAGGGTTTATGGTTTTTAATTTTTTTCACTTGAAATATTGAATTTTATTCATTCCATTCACTATTCATCACCAAAAACGTAATATTTTACATAAAATAAGTCATTCAATTTATAGGACGAGCAAAACATTGCCTCAAAACTGTTTATAAGGAGGGATATGGAAAAATAAATCTCTCAAGTCACTAGACGTCGAAACTAAAAGTTTCTCTTCAGCATAGAGACGTGCGTTATGGGGCTTTTCCATCGACAGACGCCTGTGACATGTATTGGCCAAATCTTAAATTTGCGAGGTTTCTACAGTACGCTATCTATATGTACCTACGAGCTTTACTTTATTTTGTGTTCCTACAGTACGCTATCTATATGTACCTACGAGCTTTACTTTATTTTGTGTTTTTATCACCATATTTTAATAAATTTAATCTTAAGCCTTAGTGTAAACTAAAATAAAACTTCTCTTATTTAAAAAGATTAAATTTTGTACACAGACGACAAATAAATCGGTTAATATCGATTTAAATAAATAATGTGAGTTTCATTTGTCGACTTCGACATAAGCGAGTGGAACTAACGGTTCGTTGTCGGTTGTCTGTGCAACGTTAGTCGTGTTTTCGGATTTTTTCGTACAAAACGCAGAGTACGAGTAAGTAACGACGAAAAATGGAGTATCCACCGATTGTTCTTGCATTTCCTACTACGATAGTCTTTCGGTTGGGTCAGTCTGGCTCGCAGATACATTCATTGCGATCTTTTTTTTTTTATTCAAGACCAGGCAGGCATTTGACTCCAAACCCGCCTGATGTTAAGCGGCGATGAGGTCTAAGGTGGATCATGCCTGCCTAGTTGAAACCTATTCACTCTTGCCTTAAAGAGGCCCAAGTTGTATTGGTCAGAGAACATATCGGCAGGCAAAGAATTCCACACTCTTGCAGTACGCATTATGAAGGAGCTATCGAAGCGTTTAGTCTGGATGGTCGGAATATCTACCACAAAAGGATGCAACTTCAACCTACGTCTAGTATTCCGATTATAAAAGGGGGCCGGTGGAATTAAATTGATCGATCGAACTTTGTTTGACATATATTGCATCAAAAACCTTACTCAGAAGACACCGACACATTGATTTTGTAAGCTGTGTTAATGTTGATTTATGTCCAGTTGTTGTTTCGACCTCGTCGGCACAGTGGTGTAAACAGCCGACTGCTACGCCAGAGGTTCCGGGTTCGAATCCTGGCGGGGGCGGAACTTTGTGTTATTTGTAAGACGCATTGTTTCGCTTACCGGTGTTGGATGTTGTATTCTTATTTATTTAGTATATACCATATCGTTTCTTAGCACTTACTGCAGGGCTTTGTCAAAGTGTGTGTCGTGATGTGGTTATTATGTTCGGTCGGTCCGAAGTTTCGGTGGCGGCATTTTAGGGTACTGTTGTCGTGCGTTTGTCGCACGGTCGTTGCTCCGAGTGTTTTGTATGAAAAAAGCGATCGTCCGTTAGCAGGACGAGTTACGCACGACTTCAGCATCAAAAACCGCCGACTGCAAACGTCTAAATCGAAAGAACCCTAAGGTTCCAGAATAATGTGGACTGAGGGTTAAACAATACTAACACAAGCCTTTTCAAAACCAAAGTAATATGCATTTGTATTCAGGAAATGGACTTTCAAAGCTTTGAAGTGACTTTGAACGATGACTTTGTGGGTTACTACTTGTCCTTGAAGTCGAACTCCATATTTGATTAAATTTTCTTATGATTGATGAGTTTAAATAAAACAGCTATCAAACCGATTTAGTTCATAAAATCAACTGATTTGTTAACTAAACTATATACTAACAATAAAAACAGGTAAAACTTGTGTGTGTGTGTGTGTGAGAAAATATTTGGAACGAGTCATTGGATAAAACAAATATATAGACTTTCTTTTTTATTTCTTTAATTTATATAAACATACAAAGAAGCTAGTAAAACATTTGGCTGAACTAAGAATTGAAGAACAAATTAAGATATTCATAGCCAAACCTGCACTCTGACAATTTGTTAAGTTTTTACCAATGCCATAAAACGAATATCTGAATTTAATTCAAATGTATGTTTTAACCTATCGTTACCATTATTAATGTAATTTTTAATAATTCGGATAACTAAAAAAAACTGTTTTAATCTAATTATATAGCATGCTATGTTAGCTTGTAAGGGATTAAAACAGTAAAAATGTTAAAATTAAATTGCTCTGTATTTTTAATCTTCTATAATATAAAAATGAATCGCAAAATGTGTTGGTAAGCGCATAACTCAACAACGCCTGGACCAATTAGGCCAATTCTTTTTTTTTTATTCGTTGAAGTTCAAGGATGGTTTTTACGGCGACAAAAATTCGAATAATTGCCGGGAAAACTATAAAAACAGCTCTTTTCTCTTTCCCATACAAATGTTTTCTAACTAAAACATAGTCAATTTGAGATTTATTGCACTGCCACATTGCAAATCTATATGACAGGACAAAGTCTGTCGGGTCCGCTAGTTATAAAATAAAATGTAATAAATAGAAGTCACTACACACAGTACGTGTAATTTAACACCAGTAGGCGTGACAGAAAAGTGTCAGTTTAAAAGACATCAACGCGTTGTTAAGTTCGTACATCCTTTATATCTATTTGATGAATCTTCTTTGAAAGTGTAAATTGATATACAAACTATTATATGATTAATAAAAATCATGTTTTATACGATAGTATCATTGATTACTACTAAAATGTACTTGTGGCTTACGTTTTAGAAAATTACGAGTAAACATCACGTTTTCTTTAATTTTACACTGATGTTTTATTTTTCTAGACCAATATTTAGAAATAAAATCCGAGGTTTTCTGTTTTTTAAATATAAAAAAAAAGTGAACAAAATCATTAGATTCGCATAAGATTTCCTCGGTACACTTATTAGGACCATAGCCGCGCCGTCTGACATACTTTCCATCACGCCACCCCCTCCTACCCCTCCCCCCTTGCCTTCTACCCCTCAATCAACCCCCTTCAGGCCCTGCATAGGTACCTCCCATTGGTCAACGGTTAACCTGTTCATTTCGACTGTAACACTTTCGTAAACTTCTACCAGTTAAAAGCTATAGTTCTAGATTCTAAATATAGAATGTTGAGCGAAGCTTAAATGGTAGCTCTGGCAATATTCACATATTTGAGTCTGTTTAGATTCAAATAATGCATATGTCAAATAGAACAATCGCCACTTACTGCTAGGAAATTGAACTGTCAGTCATCCAAAATAGGCGGCCTTCTTGCAAATATTAGAGAAACTGTTTGAGATATTACAGCGGCTTAAAATGAGAGCTTTCGGAAGAATGAAGAAGGGCCCTATTAAATCTTCTGGTTTTTTATTCAAATATTTTTTACTCAAATAGACTTAAATAAGTACTTTTAAATGGTCACTTTTTTTTTAGTTTATACCATATCGTTGCTTAGCACCTGCGATGCAAGATACTATAATCTAACTGCAGGGCTGCGTCAATGTTTTCGTCGTAATATTTTTATTTTTATACATTTTTGAACCTGAATATACAGAAGTTAAATTTTTGTTTTATTTTTTTTAAATATCCACGTACATACATACCGGTCGAAATCATAATTCTTTTGCTTCGACGTACTCTAAAAACTATTAAATTTTGGTAACATAACAGAAAATACATTTCCGTAAGTGTTATCATGGTTTATGAAATGTTACCGAATTATTCCAAAAGTTTGTATGTTTGTTTTGGCAGATTTTGTTTATAAATTTACCAAAGCTTGAAACCAGTGACAATATAATACCTATAGGCGGAATTACTGACTCAGAGAAACTCAATTTTATAATTTTATCTTCTTGGAATTATTAATCGAAAAACCATGTTTTTTTTTAGGCTTTTAAAGAACACTAGCTAAAGGTGGACTGTTGGTTGTTTGCGAGATAGTCTGTGTTGGTACCACCCTTCTTTCTACTTCTGCCGCAAAGCCAGTGTAATTAAATTACCGACATGAGATGTGTAACCTATCCTCTACACGGGCAAATGACGGTGCTGTTACCGTTCTATGATGTCAGGGCATCGTCGTGTCAATAGGCGACGGTATCACTTATATCAGGTAGACAATTGACCTTGTTATAAAAAACAATAGCTAGTAGCGGCGGTCAAGATAGAAATGAAGTGATTTTTTTTGTACGTAGCAATATTAAAATATAAAACTTGATCCCCTACGATGTTTGTAAAAGCATTCAAAAGTTGATATCAAACTTTTTAAAAGTATTTCAGCCCTTATCTTAATGGAAAATCTGTGGAAATTCTTAAAAGAGTTAAGACTAAAAAGCGAACATTTTAACGGAAATGTTTTTTTTTGTTATTAGTATATTTTAACAGCTATTTAATTTTGTTTTTTTCTTTCACTTTTCTTGACTTTAGGGGATCAGGTTCATAACATAAAGCTCACACACATACACAAAAGTACCGTCTATTGTAGAAAAACTTAAACCAATATTCAACCAATAGGCAGAAGCCATACGTAAAGACAACTAACAACGTATTCTTCCTTCAACTCGTGGTGTCTAAACACTAAACATTAAAAGATTATACATCAAAATAAAAAAGCATGGGCCGTCGCTAACAGACATTACGACACAGGCTGAGTCAATACTCAGCCCTGCACTAAGATATAATCGTGTGTCGCAGGTACTAAGCAACGATTATGTTTAAAATACTACATCAAACACCTGTAAGCGAAACAAGCATGCAAATAACACAAAGTTCTGCTCCCGCCGGAATATAAACCCGGAACCTCTTGAGTAGCAGCCAGCTGTTACGCCGTTCGCAGGGGTGTCACAAAAAATTATATTAGTAATGGAATTGTCGGACATATTTAATATTCATATTGGATTGATGAAAAATAGTTTTGCAGGTAGTAGATCTACTTGCGAGATCGTCTGCGTTGGTACCACCCTCCTCTCTATTTACAACGTGAAGTTGGTTGTGTTTTGGTTTGAAGGATTGAAAATACCAGGTGAAATTACCGGGACGAGAGGTATAACAGCTTTACCTTTACATGGGCAACGCATAGGGGATGTTCTTGGCGTTTCACGACATCAGGGGTATCATAGTGTCAATAGGCGGCAAATGTCACTTTCCATCAGGTGAACCGTTGCATTGTAGAAAAAATAAACAATAATAATTAAAATTTCATAAATTTAACAAATACACACACACACACACACAATTAACCCAAGGTAACATTAGCAAACGAGGGATTTACCATCCATCCATGGCTCATCACTATAACCGAATCATTCATTAGTGCTTAATAATAAATAAAATAAAAATATTCCCGGAAGCTTTAATTTTTTGAAAAATTAAACCTAAGTTTCTTATGAAATAGGAGAAAGTTATATGTTCACAGTTAAATAATTGAACCAAAAAAATACTATTTTATTGAAAAAAATATCAAACGTTTCCAACTAACGTTTCAACTGAAATCTTCAGTGGTAAAGACATAAGTATTTTTTTGTTTGGCATAGTGGAGGTATCTCGGATGTCTTGGCAACGGTCGCGTGCGGGTTCGGAGCCCGAGACATGTAAATCTTTCGTTTTTACTGCCACAACCGGGGGATCTATTGATCAATATTGCTATGACTATGTGATTTGTTTTTGTATTTCGCGTGAGATACCAACGTTAGACTCCCGTTGGCTTGGTGATGGAAACGTCTTCAACATTGCCATGATTTCCTACGTTTTAAATTTTAGGCTGGTTCACTACCTATGTGGTATAAATTTTAGGCGTAAGGGACCTTTCAATTAAGACGTTTGTTGACGGCCGATCGCTGATTTCATACAAGACGCGCGGTGTGGTGACCGTGCGACAAACGCACGACAGGACAGAAACGATTTGTATGAAAATATATAGTGCGATAGACAGACGGTCAACAACAACCGTCTAAATTGAAAGAGCCGTTATCACTGTCAGTATCCGAAACAAAAATCTTATCAGCTTATTTAATTTAACCAGGTGAGTAAGGCTGTAAAATCCTACCAAGATATCGTACGCAACACATTTGACAAACACCAATAAAAATAATAAAAAAATTGTCTTTTGAATGGATATTTTTATTTGTTGGTCTGTCTATCAGTTTGTTTCGGGTAATGTCCGGACGGCTGATCCTATTTTGAAACGACTTGGACGTAATACAAGGAAATTTATTGTTTGTAATTGTTTATTTGTTATATTCGATATGTTATTAGATTAATAATTGTATTGTTGTGTCACTATTGCAGACTAGATAATTACAATTTGTAGAGCGTAGGTGGAACTTTTGATGTCATATCTGACACGGGAATGATACAGAGTGACGAAACGATAAATGACTGATAAACACAGCTTTTAGAATTATCTTTGCACTTCATTGTGGATGCTTACAAAGGCTTTGATTTGTTACCTGCGATAGTTTCATTTGCGTTATCTTTAACTAACAAAATAGAAAAAAAAATATTGTGCTCAGAGTCAATCACTTATCAGCAATAAAATTGCATTGAACTATTTCAATTTTATATCTGATTATGTTTTTTGTAAACCATAGAAAATATAGGTATACAATTTTGAGAAGTATGTGGCTTGCTTAGAAAATCATAATGCTACCAATAAATTTTCCAATTCTTCATTCTAAGAACATATTGACAGTCATTTAACCTCTGTACTAGTTGATAGAACATAAAAAAGGTAAACCATTTCATTGATTTCTTCTAGAACTACATCTTGCAGACATACATGCTTGAAAACTCAGAGAACAATATTTTTTGGCCTGTTATGATCCCTTTTAGAAGATAAAAGACCAGCCGCCATGTGTTACCAATGCTGATGACGACAATCATATTCATAGTCCGGTGTAGAAGTTAATAAACCTACTTTCTGCATTTCGTTTTAAGTTAATTACATTCCAACATTAACGTTATGATTTCAAACAACACGAGAATGACCTACATTAACCGTGACGCGGCTCTCACGCGGTCCTCGGAAAAAACTAAGCCTTTACTGAAATAATGTCAAAGAAATAGCTTTTTTTGAACCACTTAAACAAAAACAAGGATTTGAAACAGTAATTACTACCGAAACTTTATTTTTCCTGCCTCACAAGAGGGAGTATTTTTTTTTCGCAAAAGTGGTAACGGTGTCTTATTGCTTTCTAAAAGGGATGCCATTTATTAGAAATCCTTGGTATTGGGTCTGTTCGTACCGGGTCATGAATGCCGGCCATCGGCACGCTGACGGCATCCTCCCCGCCTGCAGCCACCAGCTTCTCCAACACCTTGAGGGTCTGTTCCACGGCCGACCATTCCGACTTTTGCGCCAGGACCAGGATCTTCGCAGCCACTTCTCTGATGTTGATCCCCGCGCTCGGGGGCTTCGGCACGTCCACTCCATTCCCCTCCTTGACCTTCTCCTTCTCCCCGTTGACGGAGGACGTCTCATCCTTGTCCTCGACATTTTTCGGAGCTGCTTTGTCTTCGTCTGCGTTCTTCTTCGGAGGGCCCTTCCCTCCTTTCTTGCCGCCCGCGGCTTGGGACATTGTCACTTCATTCCCTCACTATTCACTGGCACTGCACGGGTCCATGACTACAAGGCGGGCACTGCGCGGGTGTTGCCGGAGCGGCGCGCGGGCCATGACTGAGCGCTGCGTGACTGAGCCAGCTTGCATGATCCGGTCATATAAAGCCGAGGGCAGACCGAACTCCGAGCCACCAACTTACGAAAGCGATGCCTCCAAATGTCTCATGCATTGACCCATTTTTCCGCTGACAATGCTCCCTTTCATTATAAATATTGCCGGTTTATGCGACCGCGTAATTACCATAAAAGTTTCGATGTCGACGTAACTTTCCCAGAGTCCTTCGGTTTCCGACAAAGGGGCTTCCGTGAAAGGAACCGTAATGAATGTTGGTTTCAACAATATTTGAAAGCTATCGTTTTCAGTAAACAAGTTTGTCGAAGTTGTGCAAGAAACCAAATAATGTAAAGCAATATGCAAATTAAAATATAAAGTTTGTCTAGACTAGCGTTGAGTGCGGCGCGGTGGGCGGCGCGGTGGCGGTGAGTGCTACGGAGGCGAGGCGACGTTACTACGGAGAACGGTTACGGTAACTAGCGCACACTAAACAACTAAGAATGCAGGAATAATATTACACTTTTTTGTTTCATTAAAACTAAAATTTTCATTAAATTGTTCCTAGTAACATGGAAATACTTGGACAGACCAATTACTTTATAATAGTGCTTAAAAGAAAGAAATATATTTCTAGTATTTCTAGCGATATTCGTGAGCTACGCGGTAAGCGACAAACGCTTACTTCACGTTGCAAGCTTCCACTTATCTCAAAAAATGTTGTCTAAAAAATGATCCTATATAGGGTTCCTTATTTACGTGCAATTCTTATTAATAAGCATTTTTGCAAAAAAAAAATAGGTTTAAAGTTTTCGTGAAATACAGTGGCGTGCCTAGAGTTTTAGAATAGGGCGAGCCGAGAGATACGTTATTGTAGTTTTTATCATTCATTTCGATAATTGTCTTATTGCCTCATTACCCTTTAATCTACACTTCATACTTTTGAACCATGCTATGCAAAGCATAGGGCAAGCCGGGCTTTTGGGCTTGTATGGCAGTAACGCCACTGGACTGAAATATTAAGACAGGCGTCCATAGGGACAATTCAAACATAACCTAAAGCTAAATAGACAGTTCCAGCAAACTCCAATACAAAGTCTTCCGTTCAGTCGTGGGTAAATCGAATTTGACCTCAACATTGCCTTCTCAACGTTACGTAAGGTGATTGTTGTAAAAGATCATATTTTAAAAGTTTGTCAGCCCGTTTCGTGATGTCGTTTGAATGCTTTACGTGAATAGAGGATACAAAAACGGTTGGAACCGAACGATATTCTTTATACCTATGCAGTTTTCATGGCATGATCAAATATAGAGTTATCAAATACTATAAGGTCGAAGTAAATACCTATCAGTCCATTATAAAACTAATGGTTTCTGGAAGTAGTCGCAATTTGGAAGAATTAATAATAATAACCACATCACGACACACGCATTGACTCAGCCCAGTACTAAGATATAATCTTATATCCCGAGCACTAGGCAACGATATACTCGTACAATGAGGTAAGCAAGGTTTTATGACACAGCAATATTTCGATTTTAATAAATAAATGAATAATGTTTAGTTTTAAGTTTGACGTCATTTAATATTAGTAATATTTAAATTACATTCGTATTATTAATTGATTTATTCGTAGTAATATGCAAACCAGAAGTACATATTTTTGTTAAGACAATAATTTAATTATAAATAATACAGGTATCAAACAAATGAACGATTTCATTATTTTGGTATGTACTACATACATATATACGAATTGACTATTTCATCTGTCTTTCATCTTCATGTGACTGATGACTTGACATATGATTCCTATCCTTATGTGGTAGACACCAGTTCGCAGGAAGTTTCGTCACTGCTGCTATAGATTCCAATTCTCTCCCGGCGGATGATTTGCTTAGCATTACAACTTGCATCTCTTCAAGAAAAGGGTGAATAGCCTTGTCACATGAAAGTAGCATATATGTTACTGGCTGGTATGTAATTCAATATATAAATTACTTCACATATCATATTTAATCCTAAATGGAACATTAAAACGACCTCTGTGGCGCAATGGTGTGAACATTCGACTGCTACGCTAGAGGTTCTGGGTTCGAATCGGGTTATTTGGGTATTTGCTAGACGCATTGTTTTGCTTACCGGTCTTAGATGTAGTATTCTTCTCTATAGAGTATATACCATATCGTTGCTTAGTGCCTGCGATACAAGATTATATCTTAATGCATGCTTACCCTAGACTGTAAGATGTAATAGTGCCAAGTGTTTCATAAAGATGACATACAAATTACTGAGTCTGGGGTTTCTTACCGGTATCTTCCTCGACTAAAATTTTCCGAACCGGTGGTCGAGTAATTTTTTAAGTTTAAATTTAATTAGCTTGTAATATCATTTTTGACGATTCAAAATATTTTCATAAAGTTTAATGAATGTTTTTTTTATTTTTATTCACAGGCTATTCACGCCCCACGTTCAGCCTGATCGTCATATTACAGGTAGTCGCTAAACGCTTGCATCACACAAATTCTATTCAAGATGTTTTCGAACCGACATTTAAAAAATATTGAGGTTCTCAGTTTGACCTGTATGTTTGTCCGCGATTATCTCGCGTTTGGCTGAACCGATTTTGATGCAGTTTTCATTTATTTATTATTTCATAGTAATTTTAAAAGGAAGAATGGCATGGAAAATTTTAATTAAAACAATGTCATAAACATTTTATGATATTATTAATATAAATATAAATAGACCTACATGTTATTGAGTGATGAAAAAAAAAATACGTGGAACTCCAACAAAACTAAACATAACGAGGCTACTTGCAAATAATGAAATAAACGTATTGTATTTGTAAACACAATAGACCTGCGAAACCATCGATTTTCTTTAAAATTACAATGTTTTCATTGAATTAACAAAATAGGGGTCGGTCGCATTTACCCCGATGACTTCAAGGAAAATTATTTTGTTGAAGCCCTTTCGTATGTGGGACACGAATATTTATTAGATTTTTTATGTAAACGAGTTTCAAGTTAGCCTAAAATGTTGAGCGAAAATAGAAATTGTAATAGTTAATTTATCATAACAATAACTATAAGAAACACTAGTCGTCATCGCGGGTTTTTTATTAATTGCCTAATTTGACCTCGATCTGTGACCTTGTTAGGGATTACGGAAAAAGGCGGGAAAATACAGTCGCAACGCATTTTCACCTCCTTCAATCTGGTCAGTCATAAACCTCACTGCTGCAGAATGGACACCTTGTTCCTCATTTCAACGATATTAATGTTAATATCTTAATATCGTTGCTTAGTTCCTGTGACACAAGTTCTTGCGATACTTACTGCAGGGCTGAGTCAATGTGTGTGTCGTGACGTGGTTATTATTATTATTAATCTTAACAGTGATACAATTTCTATTTAACCTCATGAGTTAACAAGCGGAGGGTTCACTTGAGGATAAGTGATACTACCAATTCGTTGCAATGTCGAAGTTACAGATGTAATTTCACTTTATCAGACACAAAAAACCTGATGCAAGAGTTTTCCACAAAACCAATTTCATGTCGGATTTTCATCTAATGCATGAATCTAAATCTTCATATCACACCTAGCATGTCTGCTGGTTCCATAATCTTTGGCGGCCTTATGAGGTCGAGGGAAGTCGGGGAAATTTGCATGGCTCGTCACTAGGGGGACAGGGGGTGATGGGGGGTCGTCGCGTGCGCCACACGCTACTTCCGGACGAGGGTTGCGCGGCCTCGATACCCCTCCATCATCAGATACGCACCTTCGAACCTTGGAGTCGGTCACTTGATAGCTTTGTCACACTTGATTCATTCAAGACTTTCTAGTTTCTAACTGGGTATTATTATTTTTATGTTCTATTTAAATAAAGGTTTTGAATATTCAATAATAATAATGTTAAGATGGATTTCGTTTTAAACTTTTGTGATATTTTACGTGTGTTTAACGGATAATACTTTTAGTATTTAGTGTCATTAACTAAATATACCTGAAATAAATGATTAAAAGCAGGATTTAATTTTTAACCCCCGACGCCAAAAGAGGGCTGTTATCGTTAAGTTTGACGTGTCTGTCTGTGGCATCAAAACTCTCGAACGAATGAAGCGATTTTGATATAGTTTTTAAAGGTGACTTAACCGAGCTTGTTCTTAGCTATGCTTGATCGATGTCGGTTCCCCCGATCAAAAGTTACGGGGGGTAAAATTGGGGATGAACAATCGAATGTGCGCGAATCGAAAAGTTTTTTGCAATTTTAAGTTTTATGTTTTTTTCTGGTGGAATTGTTTTAAATTTTTCAGTCAGTTTTTATACAAAAAAATTTATAAGCAACCGTGGTCGTGTTCGTTTGTAGACGAAATTGTCGCTTGAAACAAAAGCGGTATAACGCACTCGTTGCTGGTACCAAAAGCCAATGATTTTAAGACCTTTATTTCTGTATTATATTATTTTTTATCCAAGATGGTTGGAATTGCGGTGATTCTTTTGTTTGGGACTATTCCTTCAAATTACAGGCGTGACAAAACAACATCAAAACTTTCGTATTTACCAATTAAGTTGCAAATAGGAAGGGGATTTTTAAACGGTTGATTTTTTCACCATGACTACTGATAGGGTAACGTTATTAACAGATTATTTGTATTCATTAGAAATTATAGCCTTTTTCTCGGTTGTCGAGGGTTCGATTCCCGACTCGACTAGATATTAATGGAATTACTCCGAATTGTTGGATGTGATGCACAATAAAAATCAAATCTATGGAATTTGTTGCGATAATTATTTTAACAAAATAGTGTAATAAAATAAAAAATAAAAAAGCCTTGTATTTCATGGAAACTTAAATGACATTAGTGTTTTGACTTATCTTAACCTACTTTAATATTATCTAACTTAATGAACATATTAATTATAAAGTTTTGACATTGTGTTAAGTTTTTGGTTTGTTTTCCAGAACCCCTCCTCGGGTAAAGGCCTCCTCCAGTGATTTCCAATGATCCCTATTTTGAGCTTTCTGTTTCCAATCATGGCCAGCCGTTTTGATTACCTCGTCTTGCCATCTCGTAAGCGGTCTTCCTCTATAGCGCTTGCCCAGGGGGCCGGACCATGACATCACCCTCCTTGTCCATCTCTCGTCCTGTAATCGCGCTACGTGGCCTGCCCACTTCCACTTGAGTTTCAGAGAATGGTTTAGTGCGTCAGTAGCTTTAGTTGTTTGTCTGATTTTTGTATGTCTTGTTTTGTGTAATTTTCTAATGTTGAGCATACTGCGCTCCATTCCACGTTGACATGTAGATATTTTATGTCTTGTTTTACTAGTAAATTGCCAAGTTTGGCATCCGTAAGTTAAACATGGTAAGAGACATGACGTCATGACCTTTGTTTTAAGTTGTAATGCATTATTGCTTTTAAATATTTCTTTCAGGCCCCAATATTTATTCCAAGCGAGTTGTACACGTCGTTCTACTTCCTGATCGTTATTTTTTCTATCAAAACTGATTTGTTGTGCCTAAATAAATATATTTATCTGTATAGTTAAGTGTTTTGTTGTCAACTGAAATTGTGCGTTTCACTAAGCTGTATGTCATCAGCATCGTTTTAGTTAGATTCATCTCTAAGCCAACTTGTTTGCTATGTTCGTTTAGTTTTTGTAGCATGGACTGCAGTTGGGTACTTGATTCATATAAAATAACTATATCGTCCGCAAAACGGAGATGGTTTAGGTATTTCTCATCGATAAGTAGGCCTTGTTTTTTCCAGTCCAGCTTTCTCATTATATGTTCCAAGACAACGATAAACAATGTAGGGGACATTGGGTCCCCCTGTCTCACGCCTCTCTTTATGGGAAAGCTGCGGCCAAGTTTTTCTAATTTAACTCTACCTGTGCTATTACAATATATATTTATAAACAAAATAGTGTATCCAAACGTAAAAGATATAACTAGGGGATATGTATACTTATACAACGTTATGGTCAAACAAGCAGATGATTCGACCAATGGAAAGTGATACCGCCGCCTACTGACACGACAATGCCCTTGATGTTTGGATCGACAAGCACCGCCTATGCGTTGCGTGTGTTTAATTAAAGATGTTATACCTCTCGTGCCGGTAATTACACTGGCTCTCCAATCCTTCAAACCGAAACACAGCGAACTGCTTCGCGGCAGAATATATTTTAAAATATACGACAGTAACAATATTAATTTACAATTATCACTACACAACATAGAAATTAAAATTGCAATGACTATGACATTGCATACATTTTTAAACATCGTGACGAGATCTACAAATTTTGTTTCAGCCAAATTATGATAAAACTTACCCTTTTTCTTTAAACAACGAAAAACCATTTTACCTTTGACCTCGAGTAATTTTTTTTCCAGGTACCGGTACGATGAGTATTTTTTAAATTTCATTTATAACTATGTTTTGAACAATTTTACCAAATTTCAGCTTTTTATGAATTATTTTACACTTAATTTTTGGATTCATTTGACCGGACTATGTAGTTTACACCATATCGTTGCTTAGTGCCTGCGATACTAGATTATATTATCATCAATATCAGTCAATGTGTGTGTCGTGATGTGGTTATTATTTGCCTTTTGCAGATTAAACCAAATTTTTTCGTGTTAAAGCTCTCGTGTTGGTAATTACACTGGCTCACCAATCCTTCGAACCGAAACAAAGCGAACTGCAAGATTATATTATCATCAATATCAGTCAATGTGTGTGTCGTGATGTGGTTATTATTTGACTCTTTCAGATTAAACTAACATTTTTCGTTCTTTAACCATGGTTGTAAACGAGACACTGCTAAAACATCTACATCCATCCGTGTCAGTCAGTTCGTCTGAAAGCGGGCTGTATATCATGGACGATAGTAAATAAATGGGCAGAGAGTGAGTTAAAACGACTAATTTCTATTGTCTTAATAATTTAACTAAAATGAAAATAAAGGTGGTCACCGTGGACCCCCATACAAAAAATGAGTTTTTATTTTTGCCTGACCTTATTCGATCACTGTATAAATTAAGTTATATTATATAACACGTCAAAACTTGTATAATGGACGGAACCCTTCGTGCGCGAGTTCGGCAGGCACTTGACTGGTTTTTTATATTTTTAAGTAAGATACGTTTTTGAGGACGCGGTAGCACAGTTTGTTACGTGCTTTGGATAACCGAACCGGCCCGAAATGTTGAGGGTTCGAGTCTCGGGTTGCCGTAAGTTGTAGATGCCATGTTTTTCAATGTGCCCGGATAGTATCGACGGATTCGCTACCTGTCACACTGGGACTCAACATAAACATGTTGGCAACCCCTCTCGTGGGACTACGGCGTGAGTTTATGTATGTTATGATGTATGTGTGTACCTTTTTGAGGAGTTAAAGGATTTTAATAGAAACGGGTCCATGATACAACAAATGTTTTAAGTATGCTTGCAACTTAATATCAGGTGGGGCCAGTTAACGTTTACATATAGCGGTACCAGTTAATTTATTTAGTATGAATATCCAGTAAAACTTGTTTTGTGTCAGCATCACTCGACGAGTTGAATAGTCATGTAGAACGATACAACATTCCGTTTCATTATCAATTGTATGTGTTTGCTTTCTGTACGTTATATCTATAATGAAGATTATAAACTGATAGTACTTATTATCTTTACCGAAATTGCTAAAATAAACTTGTTAATGGAATACTGATTATTCATGGCTTAGTCGCCAGCGAGTTCGCAGTTGTGTTGTGCGTAGATTTGTAGAACTGGTGTGTTTAATTAAATTTTATTATTAAAAATGTGGAATATAATACGTTCAATAAATAAAGGAAACGCTGTGAGGTGAGTGAATGAGATTAATTAAAATATATTTTAAATGCTAATAATGTGACATTGTTTTCGTTAAGTTCACGACAGAATATTTATCAACGGTGAGTTGTGATTATTTGAGTATGTTGTTACAATGTTACAGGCGTTTTATTTGAGGAAAATACTACTTAGCATTGATATACTTAAAATTGAAACCAATATTTAAGTCATTAGGCATTGATTTCTTAGACTAAGTAAAATAAACGAAATGCGTTACATACAATATAAAAAGAACTTTATAAGGGTTTTTAATTTTACATAAAATAAACTTATTGATTTACTTCTATACAGTTATTTAAATTTAATGTCAGTGAATAATTTGAGTACTCATATTAATATTGAGTAGAATAATATAATAAATACTTATCAATCAGCGACATATGCATATGCATATATTAAATATAGTAATTATGATTATCCATTTATGCAATTTGGGTTGCACAAACAATTCATGATTTTTTATATTATTGACAATTCGATTGTTAAATTTGTACAATTTTTACCCAACTACGGCGAAGCAGAAACGTGGCTTTTTATTTTGATTTCTAAATATGTCAGTAAAAATATTTATCTGTTCTCTCATAACTTCTAAATTATTTATCATAAATGTATAAATGAGTTGCCGTTGGAAGAGTCCGCTGTATAGTTTCCGCTGATGATGATGGACCATGGCTAAATTGTACAGTTTACTTGTCAACAGATGACATTATTATCTTGTTTCATAGTTTTTGGACTGTGAATTTCAGTAGTTTTTAGTAAAAGACATAACATAAACTCACGCCGTAATCCCTCGAGAGGGGTTGGCAGAGGTGTAACACACAATTTCGCATGTTTATGTTGAGTCCCAGTGTGACAGGTTACGAATCTGTCGCAACTACCCGGTCACAATGGGTAACATGGCAGCTGCAACTTACGGCAACCCGAGACTCGAAGCCACGACCTGTCGAGTCGAATCGGTCGGTTAACCAACGCACGTAACAAACTGAGCTACCACCTCCTCACACATACACACACAGCGACATATTTGCATAAGCGTTTATTTTATTTTAATTTGTAGAACTTATTTCAAATGTTTTATAAGATAATTATTTTCTATTTTTGAATCAACTATAAAGTAGCTGACTTTTCAGAAAATGCTTAGTATACGCTATGTTGATAAATAGTTTCTGTTATATATGCCAATTACATAAAGGTAAACAATGCATTAATAGTAAGTTTTTATTAGAACTACCTTATCTTTCCTTTTATCTTCCTTGTAAAAAGATTAATTAGTAACTGGGCAACAATTTTTAAAGTTTATGTAGATAAGATTAAAACAGATCTTATAAGTGTTAGATCTACATGTGAGATCGCCTGGGATGGTACCATCCTCCTTTCTATTTACATCGTCAAGCAGTTCGCTGTGTTTCGGTTCGAAGGATTGGAGAGCCGGTGTAATTACCGGCACGAGAAGTATAACATCTTTACCTTGCTCGTTGTGAGACAGGGCATCGTCGTGTCAACAGACAGCAGTGCCACTTTCCATTAGGTGAACCGTCTGCTTGTAGGCTGCTTGTATATAGAAGTAGCCTTACCTAATATAATGTTTAATAGGATAAATAGCATTTAATATGGAAAGGCTGCAAGAATACTAAATGAAATAACTGCAATTTCACATAGATTTTTAAAGTGAATCGTTTTTCCTTCGTATTTTTACATTTTTACTTTCATTTTTATATTACGGTGCCCATAAGATTATTTAACCAAAAGACTTGTTTCGAATCTTCGCAACTAATTTAATTGAAGCACAATGTTAAATTGTACAACACTTACTAATATTTTTAAAAGCGAAATTTTATAATCATGTGTGGATGTATGAATGAATGGATGTTTTTCACTCTTTTACCCTAAAACTACTGAAAGGATTTTAATGAAACTTTACAATGATGTAGTTTTTATGTTTAGATATTGTGTGTTTTTTTTTTCAAAATATAACGATAAATGTCAGCTATTAAAAGACCTATTAGAAGCATTTTCGACTTCTAAACAAAAGCTAGTGTGTCATAAATTGTTACAATTGCAGCTGCATACAGCGTTTATTTATTCAAATATTTGATTTGTATCTATCATGAGCTTGGATTGTTTTCCTACACGTCAGATAGCATAGATTACTACAGCAATTTTGTACTGAGAATCTAAATTCCTCATCAATCCGTTAGAGGCGCTTTACAAAGATTCATACAATTTTGTAAATGCAGTCGCAAGCGGCAATAGAAAGTTTAACTCATGGTAGATTAAATATCTTAATAATATATTGAAGATTAAATTTATTTATTTGATTGATACACAAACAGTTTTACCGATAAGATTTCAATACAAACATTACTTATGACTACATTGTATTCCTCTTACTAGTACACTATAAGACACAATCCAAATCACTGGAATCAATCTATGGAATATAAGCCTTTGACGGCCTCGGTGGCGCAGTGGTGTAAACAGCCGAATGCTACGCTAGAGGTTCCGGGTTCGAATCCCGGCGGGGGCGGGACTTTGTATTATTTGCAAGACGCATTGTTTCGCTTACCGGTCTTGGATGTTGTATTCTTATCTATGTAGTTTATACCATATCGTTGCTTAGTTCCTGTGACACAAGTTCTTTCGATACTTACTACCGGGCTGAGTCAATGTGTGTGTCGTGATGTGGTTATTATTATTATTATTCTTAAAGTATTACTAATATGTACAGAGATAAGGAAACCGACTATAATATTCTTATATCAAAAACCGATATAAATATAAATATTTCATACATAAACATTAACAACACAAGTTCCATTATCTACAATTCGTTTATCTACAACCATATCCTGTGTCTAGATGCATACAAACGCGAGCGCTGACGAATAGAAGTTATCTGCACAATCCGGGATCTGAACCCCTAACCTATGCTACCCTGGGCGAGGTGATAGCCGCTACTGCACACGAACACCCTGGCCGTGTGGCCATCAGGTCTATACACGAAGATATCACGCTGACATATGAACAGCTTCTGACTCAGGTATTCTAAAATCTCGTGATAATAGATCTCTTCATCACATTCAAATACTTGAAATTCCATTCAAAGGAATAAATAAACTTATATATATGACAACATCAACTTTTTTTACCGGATTTTTTCCCGCAGATTAAAATTTCGAACTGTCTCGAACGCATAGGCGTTATGGCTAAAGAAATTATCACCCACTTTTGATCGCTTTCATTGAAATTGACTGCATGTATGTAGTATAGACATGACCTTTATCCAGAAAGCATAGCCAAGGTTTTTGTTCGTACAAACCAAATAAATAATTAGATCAATTGGAGCAATAACTTTGGGAGCTTCGGTGCTACAGACAGCATAGATACACAGACATACACTCTAAAAACTTATTACCTCTTGGTGGAGTTAATATCCTGTTGTTCCAGGCAGATTCAGTAGGCAAAGCGTTGAGGGATCGAGGGTTGAACAAAGGAGACAGACTGGGCATCTGGTCACATAATACAGCATCATGGATCGTCGCTTGCGTGGCCGCCGCACGAGCTGGACTCATTGCTGTAACTATACCTTCTGACCCTCAGTATTATTAACTCTAAAGAAGGGGTATAGCTAGCCTTAAACGGATGCTGTATCAATATTTGTTTGGGGGCCCAAATAACTGGTGACTGATTTTACAATTCACAGATTCGGGGCCTCTTTAACTCGGGGGCCAAGAATCAATGATGACTAGTACTGCGGTAGTAATGCCCCTGCTCAAAAGTTTCCTTATTGCGAATGAGAATGAATGCTGTGTTCCTAGAAGTGAAAGAGAAGGACACCAGAAGATTTAGATCAGTTCAGCAATGCAAGCAAGCGATATTTACAGAATCGATAGAACAGTTAATAACCATGCTTTATTTCCAGGTGCTAATAAACCCAATGTACGAGAAACGCGAGATCTCTTACTGCTTGAACAAAACCGGAATTAACTGTCTCTACATCGGCGAAAAGCAAGGAAACAAAGATTACTACAGCATGATGAGTCAACTCATTCCAGACTTGAAAAACACGAAGGCTGGTGATATCAGATCCAAAGAGTTTCCATCTCTCAGCACTATCATCACCAATGACAAAGATCAGTTGGAGTATGTTGTGATTTGCTTTATTTTTTGTTGCCTTACCTGATAGGAGTGCTTTATATACATCAACTGTTTTTCCTTTTGGAGTTTATTGTAGACGAAGTCTGGGGCTTAAACTGGTCTTAAATATTCCTGTGAATTAATAAATCACTGCTCTTTATAGCAGTACTCCATGTATTTGTAAATGGAGGGTCGAATCAAGACCTAAATTTCCTACTTACAAGGTACTATGCACTGAACCACTAGACAAACACGCGAAATGAATGCGACTAAAGAGATAAGAAGGTTGACTGTCGTGAGCCTATATGGCTGTCGCTCCCTGTTAATTTAATATCAGTTTTGTTTCAGTGGCACAACCTCGATACATTCATTGAAAGGCAACCCATCAGCAGATTTGTCATCACACGTCCAGGACCTAAGCCCCGATGATGGCTGCATCATACACTTTACCTCCGGAACCTCGGGTGCGTTTAGGTACCTCAATATCATTATAAACAAATGTTTAACATGCAACCCTCGTACCTATTATAACTTCAACTCTTTTAAAAAGCCAACCATAAAATAGGTATGAACTCGTGCTATGACGCAATTTAACTTGCACAGTAAGAACTTAACTCCATTTTCCAAACATTTTCTGTGTATGATAATTCAGTATCTCTAGCATCTTACCAAGGATTCTTCGATTACTAACACTTCATGTTGTAGGTGAGCCCAAGGCCGGCTTGGACTCTCACTTCAGTTTGGTGAACAACTCCTATTTCATTGGCAAAAGGAACCAATTCCATGAGGATCATCAGAAAATCTGTGTGCAGGTTAGTTACTGTAGAGTAGAGAGAAAAGAAATAGAATGGATTTCAGGTAATAACATTTTACGGTCATTGGAAAATATCAAAAACATCCACTGAAATAGTGCGGAAACGTAGATACTTTTAAGTGGCAAATTTTAAAGCATTACAACGCGAGGTATAACATAAAAAGAATTATATTTACTAATCCAGGACATGACCCATCTTTGTTGCAAATTTTACCAGAAAATATGAAGCTAGGATAAATAAATAAATCTAATTGTCCAGGTCCCCCTTTTCCACGCGCTGGGCTCCGTTGTGACGCTGTTCGGGGGCTTCAGTATGGGAGCCAGTATTGTCCTTGCCGCTTCAACATACAACATCGACGCTAACATCAATGCTCTGCACCAGGAAAAGTAAATCTTAATTGATTATACTTTTACGATTTGAGAAGCAATCTGAAAGCACAATTTTTGTTAGGTTTAAAGAGCTTTGAAAGCTTGTAATGAGACCGATTGTAACAATAAAATTACTTTCACTTTATTTAATATTTTTTAGGTATGCATACGTTATAAAATGTTCTCCTTATATGAGCTGCAAAGCAAAAGCTGAAACATTTTACCTATCATAGAATCCATCCTATAGATAAAATATTCTTCCAGATGTACAGCGCTTACTGGTACACCAACGATGTTTGTGGATATACTGGGCAAGATCAAGGCATCAGGTGTGACTCCGAGCCTGAAGGTGGCGCTGGCAGCCGGAGCTCCTTGCAGTCCACAGCTCATACTGGACATACAGAAGTACATGAAGGCAGATTTAGTTAAGGTACGGTCAAATGTTTATTCAAGTAATGGCTATTTTTGAAATGTATGACACATTGGTGGATAGCTTTTATGGTTTACCCAAATCTTCTTATGAGGTTAGTTATTGAAATGGTAATAATATACTGATTTTCCTTACCATGGTAAGACTAAACATAGATTCGCGAAGGCAGCGATCTCGGTACGAGCAGATACCGTTGTAAAAAGTGAGACAACATCGAGCTGTAACTGTTACGAGATATAAATTAAAATCTTATATTATTTGTCCCCCAGGGTCTGTACGGTATGACGGAGACCACGGCTAGTGTTTTCCAGTCCCTTCCAGGAGACAGTATTGAGCAGGTTGCAGAGACGGTTGGATACATTCAGGACCACGTGGAAGTCAAGGTTTGTTATTCTGTTTATTTTTATTAAAAATTATTATTAAAAACGGTCCTTTTATGGGTAGTAACTTCTAGAAGTTTTGGATCTAGTTCCGTATGAGGCTTTAATTTTATATACTTCTTATATGTAGTCTTGATCATTAGATTAAAAGAAAAATATGAGCCTAATGGGGTGAAGTTGAAGCCAAAACAGAAAATTCCAACTGAAATAAATTGCTAAATTCACTGATGCCCATAAATATCTTTTGTTCAACTACGATGTACTTTTGCAGGTGGTAGATGATGAAGGTAAGCAGGTACCTTTTGGAAGTTCTGGTGAACTCATGGTCAGAGGTTACAACACTATGATGTACTACTGGGACGATCCGAAGAAGACCAGTGAAACCCTTGGAAGGGACGGCTGGCTTCAAACTGGGCAAGTAAAACATACCATCTATCTACAGCAGGACTTCCGAATAAAGGGGAAGAGAATTGTCAGGGGGGCATAATAGATACGTTTGCAGGTCCGAAAATATATATTTAACGCGTAGTTAAATTAACTTTTCCAATTGACTTATATTCTTCATAGACAAGACCGTTCATATGAAGCATTGGTTCAAATATTGGCGAGAATTGTAAATAAAGCGTTGCAGCGCTGTAATATCAGTTGTGTCGTTTAATCTAGCTAAAAATAGAAACTTAAGGGGGCATAAAAATTAGTTTTGCTTCGGGGAAGCTAGAGAAGAAAATAAGCCAACGAATCAACTAACAGAAAGTGATAACGCCGCTTATTGACACGACCATGCCCTTATTGTCTGTAACATCAAAAGCAGCGCTAATGCGTTGTCCATGCAGAGGTAAAAAATTTATACCTCTCGTGGTGGTAATTACATTGACCCAGAAATCCTTCAAACTTCAACTTCAACGGATAAATTTCAATTATCTGTCCGGAACAGTCAAACGACATTTTGTCTGTATGTAATTAAGGTCTCCAGAAGTTTCTACAGAGGCTTGTTTCTACTTATAAGCTGAAACAAAGCGCTAAAACTGAAACATTATTTATAATAAATTACTAAAAAAGGACATCAAGAAAGAAAAATATCAATACATCTGATGATTTTTGTTTTCAACTGCAGAGACAAATTCACTATCTCCGAAGACGGCTACGGGAGAATAGTTGGAAGACTAAAAGACATCATAGTTAGAGGTGGAGAGAACATAGCTCCTAAAGAAATAGAAGATCACCTCAACACACATCCTGATGTCATTGACAGTCAAGTGAGGATATGTTTTATCAATTACTTTAACTTCATTTTACAAATGCTAGTCAAATAATGTTATGTAGAAAATAGAAGGCTTGATACTGCAAATGGTATGGAACAATCGAGGATGCTTACTAAGTACCAGATTGATGATGTTATATATAAAAATTTTGGAAACTATTTATTCTCAGGTTGTTGGAGTGTCAGATGACAGATTGGGTGAAGAGCTATGTGCAGTTCTGAGGATCAGAGAAGGGTCCAAATTCGATCTACAGGAACTGAAAAACTATTGCACAGGGAGCTTAGCAAAATTCAAAATTCCAAGGATACTCAAAATCGTGGAGGATTTCCCGAAAACAACCTCAGGGAAAATCCAGAAATACAAAATAAGAGACTTGCTGGAGTCTGGGAAGCTGTAGCTTTAGATTAAAGTTTTATATTTATTACTAATACTTGTTTTCTTCATTATGACAATTAGAACTTCGCCTTATCTCATAAATCTTAGCTTATTTACTTGGCTATTTGTTTGTAAACATGTTGAATATTAACGTTTAGGTATTTTAGTCAAATCAACAATGAATAGTAAATACTAATTGAGTAAAGCGCTATTGTTATATTTCTCAAGCCTTGATTTTCGAGTTTTGTATCATTAATAAATTGGACCCTTTTGGCTATGGCAAATAATTACGTAGATCAGATTGAACATGTTATGTACATTCAAATGTAGGTACATAACAATCGGACTTTCAAAATGAGATTTCAGAAATTTTTAACTATGGATTTCAGTTTTATCTAGCCCTCTCTCTTGAATATTTTGACTTTACTAATGTTTCTGAAATTTCAAAAACACAAAGAAAATTCATGGTCGATTTGAATCACAATTTTCTATAAGCCGTTAACGATGCTTTAAAATTTGTCCGCAAATTAAAATTTGAAAATATGTACGATAAAACAACCATAACTTACACGTTATCGATGAATAAAACAATCCAGACCCAGTGCTCCGTCGGTCGCGGCCGGTACGCGTGCTTTAAATAAACAATAATGATATTTTTAATTTCCGTACTGTTATTAGTGGCGCTTGTGTTATATGATTTGTATGTAAGGTTTTCTAAAGCCGGTCGTTTGATATCAAAGATACCGGGACCGAGAGGTCTGCCTGTGATTGGAAACTCTTTGGACGTAATTTACGCAAATGCAGGTATAAACATTTTAGCGAATAGCTTTTAACATTATTGTGATACAAAAATTTATACATTTCTTTTGTAACTGGAACAATGTAGTCATTACGTTTTATTAATCTTTAATTTAAAGATGTCACGTAAAATAAATTGATTCATTATTTTTAAATGAACGTTTTAAGTTGTTATGGCTATAGCTAATAGTTACAAATTCGAATCTCGTTATAATCGAAATGTTATATAGGAGAATGGGTTATTTTTTCAATTTCAGCCGATCAATTCCAGTTTAACAGGGATATGTTTAAGACATACGGCAATTTGAATAGACTGTACGGGTTCAACATACGCTGTGTTAATGTTTACGAACCTGAAGATGTTGAGGTCAGTTTAATTCATTCATTTCATTTAAAAAATCACTTTTACTTTTTAGGGTTCCGTACTTAAAGGGTAAAAAACGGGTCCCTATTGCTAAGACTTCGCTATCCGTCCGTCCGTCAGAGGGCTGTATCTCATTAACCATAATACCCTTGAAATTTTCAGGTGTCTATTTCTGTTGCCGCTTCAGCAACAAATACTAAAAACATAAAGAAATTAAAAATTAAAGGCTCCAAAATAAGAATCGTGATGTTTTCTACTTTTTTGGATTCCTCTTGTTTCTTTTATGAAATTATCTAAAAAATATATTGAGTTAATCTTAAAAGGTACGGAACCCATCACGCGTGAGTCCGACTCACACTTGACCGGGTTTTGAAACAGATATCTATGGCTATGATTGCTAAGTAGTATTATAAATTTTAATGAAACAGGTGTAATTGCTGCGTAGAAGGATATATAATAATAACCACATCACGACACACACATTGACTCAGCCCTGCAGTAAGTATCGTAAGAGCTTGTGTCACAGGAACTAAGCAACGATATGGTATATACTACATAGATGAGAATACAACGTCCAAGACCGGTAAGCGAAACAATGCGTCTTGCAAATAACATAAAGATATATAACATGCCGTTGTTTACAGGTACTATTGGCGACCACACGTTTTAATGAAAAGCAGTTTCCATACGAGTTCATAAGACCCTGGCTTTGTGAGGGCCTGCTCACGGGAAACGGTAATATTTACATTATTTATTTGTATAGTTACTAAATTAATGTACATTTTTACCAACACCAGACTGAGAACTATGCGACATCCCTGTCTAGACGAGATACTCATTTCTTCGTAAAAAAAAGAGGCAGCGTCTATATGGTGCTGCAGATATAACCAGCAAGAATGCAGCTTACTAGGTTGTATGCAGTTACCATGGCCTATAGTTAGATGCTTGTGTAACGAGTGACTTCCACATGTCGTAAAACTTGCAATAATTTAACAAAAATGGAGCCGCAGATTTCTCTTATACGTAAAATTAACTCAAATCAAATATTTTTAATCCAAATGGACTTAAAGTAAGTTCTTTTAAATTGTCAAAATTCTTTTTAAACTGCCACCGGTTCGGAATGCCTGTCTACGGGGAAGAATCCGGCAAAAAACCTCTGTAGTTGCCCTTTTCAATATCATAACAATATTTCATGACAGTCATAGTTATAATATAAAATGACAAAAAATAATTTACATAATATCTACAAATTCCTCATGTTTTACTTGAACAAAAGAAATATAACAATAAACAAGTATGTACTTAATTAGTCCTATTCAATTAAAATAAAGTAAAATTGTTACTACACGAAATAATGTTACTACATGAACTACTGGAGTTGCAACAAAGACCCAACTGATAAAAGCTAGCAGAAAAATAGTTTATGTTCAGAATCTACATTTCATGGAGCATGATTGCAACTCCTGCATTTCAACGGTCAATAGAGGCGCCTGCGAGGGTACCATTATCTACCTACCTCCAAATGTCTTTGTCATAAATATATTAATTAATTTATAGTAGGCCTTTTTTATAATATCTTTTAAGTTTAAAAATAAGGTTATATAAGGTACATGTATACAAACCTAACGACCAGCCCAAAAGTCCAGCTTTTACTATAGCCTGTGTATAGAAGCCTATACGTTAATCATTTCTCTGTGGCTCAGTAGTGTTAACAGCCGACTGCTAAGCTAGAGGTTCAGGGTTCGTTCAGGGGCGGTGTTTTGTTTTATTTTCAAGACGCATTGTTTCGCTTATCGGTCTTGGATGTTGTATTCTTTTCTGTGTAGTTTATACCATATCGTTGCTTAGTTCCTGTCACACAAGTTCTTATGATACTTACTGCAGGGCTTAGTCAATGTGTGTGTCGTGATGTGGTTTATTTATTTATTTTTATTCATTTTGTGGGGCTTGTTGAAATTGATACCTGTTTACAAGTCACTGACTTTTAGGAGAGAAATGGCACCAGAGAAGGAAAATGCTGACACCGGCGTTCCACTTCAAGATCATGAGGCAGTTCGCGAGGACCTTCAGTGAGCAGACCCAGCTGTTCCTGAAGAAGGTGGAACTTGAGGTCGGAAAGGACCAGACTGAAGTCGGCCCGCTGATCAACAAGCACACACTCCGCATTATGTGCGGTAATAGATCTTAATTTAAAAATATTATTACTAAGACCAATCTCGATCATGCTAGCCTTTAAGCAAAAACAACATCAACAAAACCGCATCAAAATCGGTTCATTCGTTTGGGAGCGATAATGCCACAGACAGATACACAAATACACAGATATACAGACACACACGTCAAACATTACATCCCTCTTTTTGTGGGTGGTTAAAAACAAATTCTAACATACAAAACCAATAAAACCCGCACTAGGTGAAATCTGTGTCGCGAAAATTAAATAAAAATAGTGATACATAGATATAATTATGAGAAATGCCGAGCGTCATATGCACTTAATAAATAAGGAAACGTAAATCCATATACCAATCAATTAATAAGATAAGCTAGAAAATATATAAGAATGAAACCCATCTTTTATGACAGTAATCAAAGTGAATATTTGATTATCCTAAATCTTTCATAATCCCGCGTTATTAATTCTTGGGGTTTTATCAAGATGCGTTAAAAAAAAAGCTTTAAAATTATATTTATAAGGTTCTTTTTTTTTGTCAGCAACCGATTCTTATTTCCAGAAACTTCGATGGGGACGTCAATGGATGGTGGGATAGAAGCGATTTCCAACAAATACTTCAAAGCAATACAAACCATAGGGCAGTGCGTCCTATACAGAGTGCTACGAGTGTGGTTGTACAGTGATTTCATCTTCCACTTCACCAAAGTTGCGAAACTGCAGAAACAGGCTCTCCAAGAGGTCCACGGCTTCACCAATAAGATCATCAAAGAGAGGAAGGTGTTTAAGGAGCAGGAAGAAAGGGGGAAAGTGTACGGTGGTAGAGGAACGCTGGCTATGTTGGACTTGTTGTTGGAGAATGAGAGGGAAGGGAAGATTGATATTGATGGCATCAGGGAGGAAGTGGACACCTTCTTGTTTGAGGTATGTCGGAAAAAATAGCATGTTAGTTTTGTTTAACAAACATTAATTAATGGTTAAAAAATTATACTTGAACTAGCTCCGACCATTTATAAATTGATAATCATTTCAAACTTAATTTACCTCATTAACACTGGCAAGTACTTCTGAAATAATGTGTGTGTGTGGTAAGAATAATAAGATTATATGTACATTCTTACTCCAGTCTTGTTTCCTGATTTATTCCAAGTATAGATTGTTAATGATGCTGAGACCAGGGTGCATCGACCTTGATCCTTAACGATAACAATTAATAATTGATTGGTCTTTGTTATTGCGATGCAACTGCGAGTTAATTAACTGATAATTTTGAAGGGCCACGACACCACAGCGATAGCACTGACTTACATGATGATGAGGATCGCAAACGAGACATACGTTCAGGTAATTAAATAATTATGTACTAAAACTGAAAAAGGTACATTTGTCTTAGAAAACTTATGCCAGCGATGGAAGTCGCGAAAAGTTTTACACCTTCGGAGTGCTTTCTGTTGAGGAAACCATTTTACTACCTTCATTCATCAGTATTGATGCAGTGGAAAACTTATAGACAGAATGCCACATTATCGTAATGATATCATAAAATAGGTAAGTAGCTACTAAGCATGCGTATCATTTAAACTTTTTAGTTTTCTTGAAATACATTTGTTTGTAAATATATTTGTAATTCAAATAGAGTGAGATTTTCAAGAATAATATTCGATTTCAGTTAAGAAATGACAATTCTAGACCCTCAATACTTACTGAGATACATTTTTTTTTAAAGGCTTGAATAAAATCATAATTTTACGATATGGTGCCCAAGACGAATGAGTCGGATGAGGCCCTCCCTGAAAAAAACTGGTTTGGTCTTTATTTCCATCAAAGTCGCTAGTTTTTTGTTGGCGAATGTTTACGTTCGAGGTAAAAAATGAATTTGGTCGGGATTATCCAAAAATTTCCAAAAGCAAGTGACCTTGGTTCAGGGCTATATTTCCATGAATTTCACTTTTAAGGCTCGTAATGTTTTTTGGCATGATTACCAAGGGCCCATCGGGCTGGAGGCCCCTTTTGGCTGTGATAACCATGGTATTTTGCCGTCAACACACTGTTAGATAGTAAATTGTAATGTAGCGTTACAAAAATACGAAAATTATATAAATTATATTAAAACATGCAATCAAAGATAATTTGACACATTGGTGAACGAAAAAAAATGGTAGTAAGCAATTATTCCCTCTAAAATCTGTAGTTTTTAATATCAGCATTGGATGGCCAAATCTTTTACCTACATATATGTATCAGATCAAACTCAGCGGAGTACTTATATCTGTCCTATTTTTTGTTGAGGAAGTAGTTGCTCAGATTGTTACGTGCCTTGGTTAACCGACCGACCCGACCCGACAAGTTGAGTGTTCGAGGATTGGGTTGCCGTAAGTTGTAGCTGCCATGTTCCTCATTGTAACCGAATAATGGAGACAGATTCACAACCTGTCACACTGGGACTCAACATACGAAATACAGCTTAATTTAATGTATGTATCCTATATTTTTTAAAAGGACAAAATCTACGAAGAGTTAAACAAAGTTTTCGGTGACTCTGATCATCCTCCAACAGTCGAAGAACTGAACGAGTTGAAGTACCTGGAGTGCTGCATCAAGGAGTCCATGAGGATATACCCGAGTGTACCGTTCATAGCCAGAATGGTCACCCAAGAAGTTGTTCTCAGTAAGTTAAAGCGCCTTCTTAAAAAGAAAAGCAATTTTGTTTTCAGCAGCATTGCGTTTATATTTTGCTAAGGCGTTTTCTTTTTAATCCTTTGAATTTTTATGAAGGATATACTAACAGATTTAATATATATAACATTGTAATTTAGGCAATTTCAATTTTAAGGTGGGTACAATGTTCCAAAAGGCACAACTGCTCAAATTAATGTCTTCGACATTCACCGACGTGCCGACATCTTCCCGGAGCCGGATCGTTTCATCCCGGAACGGTTTTTGCCGGAAAACATAAGCAAGAGGCACCCTTACTCTTACATACCCTTTAGTGCTGGACCGCGGAACTGTATAGGTGAGCTAACATATTTTTTTCTTAGATACCTAAACTAAACAAGAACCTTTACCTTGATATCTGATACGTCACAACGTCTAAGCAACATTAGTAGGTACCTACATATGCTTGCTTCACTCTTTATTACGTAGAAGGAAAACGGATTGGCTAACATAGTTTAGTCTCAAGAACACAAAATGTTTTCTTCTTGTTTTTAAGCAAATGCCCCTCCCAAGTCAAACTACCTATATATACTTCGATATGAGCTAGATAAATTAACTTGTAAGATAAATAGGTAATTACTAGTAGAAGACCTCGGTGGCGCAGTGGTGTAAAACGCTTGAGGTTCCGGGTTAGAATACCAGCGGGGGCGGGACTTTGTGTTTTTTGCAAGACGCATTGTTTGCTTACCGGTCTTGGATGTTGTATTCTCATCTATGTAGTATATACCATATCGTTGCTTAGTTCCTGTGACACAAGCTCTTACGATACTTACTGCTGGGCTGAGTCAATGCGTGTGTCGTTATATGGTTATTATTAGTATAAAGTCTCACAAACAGTAATTCAATCTCACCATAATTGTTAAGGAGTTTTTAGTTCAGTGTGCGTAAGCTTGAGTTCGTTTAGCAGTCATTACAATTGTTGTTTCAATTTAAAGTCCTATCTAACGACATAATTAAATATTTTTGCTATCGGAGGAATGTCCTAACTTTTAAACTTTTTTGCCCATTCTCCTTTCCAGGTCAAAAGTTTGCGTTGCTGGAGCTAAAAACTGTGATGAGTGGTCTACTGCGACGGTTCATCCTGGAGCCGGTGACAGCTCCTGAGGACCTTCACTTCATGACAGACCTTGTACTCCGCACCACACACCCTATCTACGTCAGGTTTAGAAAGAGAAAGCCTTATGCAAAACCGCTATAAACTTCACTGGCATTTCAATAAGCCCATACTATTGTAATTTAAGATTATTGCATTAAGTATATTATTTTCCTATATTAAGTAATACTGTTATATGTGTATTTTGAATAAAATCCTACTTCGAGAATAAATGAAATTAACACAAACTCTTTCTATAAAATCTACCATTGGTCAGTAACATACAAAAAATCGGTTGCCGACTATTTGTAGGGTCGTTATAATCGGGCCAATTTTTCTTCTTAGTTCTTTTAATTTACTTTGTGATCAGTACGTTATAGTCCAACAACTCAATTAAATTGGTCAAATTTATTTTGAAGGTAGTACCGACACAACTAAAGCTGTCCGGAAGTCGATCAAAAGGGAATATGCATGAAATAGAATTCGATTATTCAATCAATTTATCGTAAAGTATGTGGAAATTGCATATTTACTATAAAAACTGAATAACAATTATAAGATAAACCAGGGAGATATAACCATTTAAACTAAATATATCTATCTCGCTCATCAGATCAACCTTTTCTATGAAAGTTGTATGGCGCCTGTGTACTTTGACGTCATTACATTTGACGACCTCGGTGGCGCAGTGGTGTAAACAGCCGACTGCTACGCTAGAGTTTCCGGGTTCGAATCCCGGCGGGGGCGGTTATTTGCAAGACGCATTGTTTCGCTTACCGGTCTTGGATGTAGTATTCTTATCTGTGTAGTTTATACCGTATCGTTGCTTAGTTTCTGCGACACAAGTTCTTACGATACTCACTGCAGGGCTGAGTCAATGTGTGTGTCGTGATGTGGTTATTTATTTATTTATTACATAGCGCATCTCTCTGTCTAATCAAAGACTTTGAAGCTGTTTTACTTAGTTTATAATTCAGATTTTTAGAAAATCTAACGGATTTGTGTATATCTGTGGTATCAAATTGTGATAAATAACAAAAAAAGTCATGCATATTCCCTATAGTTAATTTTATTCAAAGTTTGCTCTCAACGTACTCTGAAGATTAAATAAAAAACAACAATAAATTTATATTTCAATCTTTAATTTTAACTATCACATAACTTCATGAATCATTATTATAAAATCTTGCTGCAAAAGCCTTGTGTTTCCTTGTGCTCTTCATCTTCATCATAACTTTCCATCACCTGTCAGTGATTCGAGCTGTTCTTTCAAATCCTGCTCTTCTAGCATCAATTGCTGAAAACAAAATAACTTAGCTATACTTTATTGGTATAAATAATAATAATGAATAAACCAGATCACGAAACACAGTGATTCAGCCCTGCAGTATACATCGTAAGAACTTGTAACGCAGGAACTAAGCAACGATCTGGTATAAACTACACAGATAAGAATACTACATCCAAGAGCGAAACATTACAAATAATGCGTTTCGGGTTCGAATCTCTGCCTAGCGTAAAAGTGGGCTGTTTACACCACTGCGCCTCAGATGCAAGATGTGAGGTCTATGCAATGTCTTTTTGAAATGTTATCGAATTTTATTTAGCAGTTTCGTCGTGTGGAGACAGAGTGACTTTTGCATTTAATAGTATGCGAAGTAAAGGTCAAGATTTGCCGTTTTTGCCGGAACCTACGTCAATAGTATTTCATGGCGTCCTTAAGACTATTTTATGATGTGCTCAAACTAAAATTGGGCAATACTTATGTAGTTGCTATTTGTCGATTTTACCTACTTGTAAATGAACCATCGGCCCATTACTGTCAGATATTATTATATTATCCTATGAAAAACTTACATAAATCGGGTCCAGATCTAATATATTGTTGTTGGCTTCCTGCACGGCTTTCAATTTCTTCTGCCAGAACTGAGTCTCAGTATGTACGAGGCTGATTTGAGACTGAAAAGCAGAGCCAATGATGAGCAAATTGCACCTCAACTTTGAAGAAAACCGAGACAAAAAATTGCGTCAAAAAGTTTTAAATTCTGTATACAGGAGTTTTGTTCTTCTATCAATTTGTTTAGCTCAAGTTATATGCGTCCGCGCCACTGAGCGGTTTGGCCGCCGCACCTAAAAATTACAAGCGATTGTTTGCAACGAATTATTTTAATTTATGCGCAGCTTGGAGCGGCGTGGCCAGTCTACTCTAAAGAATTTCAACGTGTTGGTTCCACTGTATCGGTATATTTGAAGCCGACGGGATGCTGTATCTATTCACCTACCTCAAATACTAGACAACGGGTGTGGAGAGCAGAGGCGCTCGGTACGCTTCGCATAAATCGAAAACAACCCGGCTGCGGTCGCTTAAATCTGCGGCCAAACCGCTCGGTTGCGCGGTCGCATATAACTCGAGCCACGAGTTTAAAAACACAAATACGATTTGTATACGAATAATTTTGTCTCGAGTACAACCTAGATTCAATAGATTCGTTTACTTTGAAGGATAAGTACATTTGTAAAACGTACATTTTTGGTCAAGCAGGTATTGAATAGATTGATTAGATATTATTTTTGACAAATAATGATAAATACCTGTAAATCAATAATTTGTTCAGCCTCCTCCACCAGTATTTGCTCTTCACTCGCCACCATTTCTTCTAAAAGCGACATGTTGTTGGTTTCACTATCTTTTATCTGTTGCAATCTTTCTTTTTCTCTGTCAAACGCCATAACTGGAAATTTTATTTTTTGGAAATAAGTATTTAACGTATAACGTAAATACAAATATTTTTAATATACAAAAAAAAAATCTACTACTACAATGATTTGTAACCCAGTATGTAAGTTTTGATAAGTCCACTCGCAATTCTGTCCCATTTTTCATTTGTAAAATCATCTTATGTAATTGCAATATTGGATTGGAGTCTTTCTGTTATAATATAATATAATAACCACATCACACCACACACATTGACTCAGCCCTGCAGTAAGTATCGTAAGAACTTGTGTCACAGGAACTAAGGGGCAGGACTTTTCCTGCCCCCGCCGGGATTCAAACCCGGAACCTTTAGCGTAGCAGTCGGCTGTTTACACCACTGCACCACCGAGGTCGTCAATATTGTAATTTTATGTATAAATAAATAAATACGATTGGTGAAATTTGTTTATATCCTCATATATTATTATCCAGAAGTGTGTGTATAAATTACTACCTTTCTTTAATTAAAGGGACAGCCATAAAGTTAAAATAAAAACGAAACATTTAATATGAATGTTTATTTTGCTAATACTGGACCAACAAAGGTATTCGTATTAATAAACGTATTATTTGTGTTAAGAAAACGCTGATTAATTAACTGTTCGTATGAATCGGCTGAAAAAACAAATAGAGAGGTTTACCTCTTACTCCAAACTCGCTTATGACGTTACTGATTCTCTCTTCTGTCACCTGTAGAGCCAGTCTCTCTTCTTCTTCTCTCTGGAAAATATATTGCAACTTATTTTTAAAACAAATACACCAATATTTAAAGACGGCTTCTGTGAAGCAGCTATCTGCTATGCAAGCTGTTCGGGGTTTGAATCCCAGTGGAACTTGTGCTATTTGCAAGAGGGTTTATTTCGCTTTCTGGATTCTTCTGGATTGGATATTGTATTCTTGTCTATGTAGTTTGTACCATGACGTGCTTAGTACTTGTGACACAATATTATATCTTAGTGTTGAGCTGAGTCAATGTGTAATGAGGTAAATTAAAATAAATATATTTAAAAAGGGAAGGCTTGGCTCTCTGTCTCATCAACCCCCAGCCTGAACCCTTCGACCAAGAAAGCTGAATTTTTCTCACGGGTGTCTTTTTGAACACACACAGGAAGGATTTTTCAAAATTCAACACACAAGTTGATGAAAAAAATTTTAAAGAAGCTCTCCATAGATCGTAAGAAGTAGATAAATTTAATCCCAAATATAACGAGCGAGCTTTGGGTAAAGGCTAGTTGATATAAAACAAAACATAAAAACAACTTCTTGAATCATCGACGCTAAGGTGAAATCTTGTATCGCAGGTCGGTAGCAAGCCACAATATGGTATAGGTTTAGCAACTACATAGACTAATACTCGTAGATAAGAATAATAAATAAGAATAATACATAAAAGTCCAGTGAGCAATACAAGTTCCCCTACTCCCGGGATTCGAACCCGAAAACTCTTTCATTAGATATGTTATTTCGCGAAGGCCGTTCGGTTATGGTTAACACAAACAAGCACACTGCTTTAGTGTGCGTAAACTCTTTACTGAGAGAAGAAACAACACGCACTTTTGTATCAATTGAATCGAAACAATGTAGCTGTAAAGTTATAAAATTATAACGAAGATGTACCTTTGACATGCTGCCATTAATAAATATTAATAAATAGGTACAACAGTCTCATTATTTATAGCAAGGTATAAAACACCGATCCTTAATGATACATAAAGCGTTACAGTACATAATACTTAGTAAATGTTTACATGAATATTGCAATTTATTTAATTACTCATATAATTATGCGAATGTTTCTTTAAGGTCAAAGTAGGCGGCTCGAATTGAGGTTGATTAATTGTTTGCAGTTTTCTCAATACATTTATTTATTTGACAAAATTTTTTTTGGGCTGTTTTCTTTTTAAACAAGACTCTCTTTCTGGTGTTGCCGGTTAAAAAGTCTAATAACGTTTTTTTCTAGACGGAAATATTGACATAGACTAAAAAGAATTTCCTTAATTTTAATTATTATCGGACGTTGAAATCTTGATCTCATTTACATGTTTAATTTTATCTTGGATTTGTATAGAAATACAATTTAAATGCTACTATGTAGGTTGCCATGTGGACATTATATAATTAATTTAAGACCTTATTTTATGTACTTGCGCAAATATATTTATTATTATTATTATAAAAATAATTTTTAACGTGAACTTACAATTAGTGAGAGCTCCAGACTGCTGGTGATTTCACATTCATCGTGTTCAGCTACGAATTGTTCCATTAATAATAACAACACAAATAGTTAATAAAATAAAAATAAATCACAACACTAAAGAATAAAAAAAAATCACTTTTAGGTATTTTATGCGAACGCAACATAAATATTAAACTTTTAAAATGTACGACGTTTTTATACGTTGTTTGGTGGGGCTAGTTGTTATAACTACAATAGCTATTACTAGAATAAGTGGTAACAACAAACATTCTACTATATAAACATTTCAGGTTAACCCTTCCCAGAAAGGATTATAAAAATACCATGTGCAACAAAATAAACAAATGAACAGAAACAATAGATAGATAAGGTGGCGGTCATTAATTTGCTCATGTTAAAATCATGGTGTTTAACCAACAATAAACAATACAATTGCATTCAAAATCATTTATATTTAAATAGTCTTAAATATTATCTTTGTGAATACCTTTCTATCGACTAAAAAAAATACAAACAACATAATCTTAGATTTTTTTATTTATTTATGGGCAAAAAAAAAAAAAAAATTAACAATCTGTCAATAATTTTAACAGCTATATCTATTGCAAAAACATAACAAAAATCAGTGATTCATTCCACGACATTTCTTCTGGATTATTCATTTGTAATTTTCAAAATCATCCTGTTAAGTTGTCAGTTCTGAATCCATCCAGGCTTAAAAGCTGGGTTTGTGACTGCATCTCTCTCATCTAAGTCTTGAGTTCTAGAATTTGTTTCTGCCTTATCTTTGTGTACCATAAATTCTAGAGAAACAAACATACTGTAATATAGTAAGACCAGCGGACTCCGAAAACTTGGCTGTCATCGGCACAATTTACAAAATAAGTTCAAGGTGTAGACTCGCACTACTTAATCACACCCATTATGTTTGTAAGAAAATGCCATACCATACCAGGGACAAGCAGCTAGTTGTTAGTATAATTAAATTTTGCAATTAAATTATATTCTAATAAAGGTGTTTTTTGAGGGCGTAGTAGCTCAGTTTGTTAACCGAACGACCCGACCCGACAGGTCGAGTGTTCGAGTCTCGGGAAGCTGCCATGTTCCTCACTGTGCCCGGTTAATGGCGACAGATCCGCAACCTGTCACACTGGGACTTAACATAAACATGCGAAGTGTTCTGTGTTTACCAATTTACCTGATTAATTACGGCATGAGTTTATGTTTTTTTTTGTATTCAACGTTTATAACAAAAAAGCGGGGCAGTTAACCTGATGAAAAGTGCCTACCCTGCCCTTGAAGTCTTTGGAGGTAATCTTCCAAACAATTCAGTTTATTTAAACAATTATTAATATCTAGAATTTACTTTTCCTTTTTTAAATAATCCTGTGTCAACGTATGTTTAAAAAAGGAGAAGAAATACGGGTTTTACAGAGTCGAAATTGCGACAAAAATCTAGTAGACATTTAGGTGCGGTATCGGCGCAGTGGTGTAACAGCTGTCTGCTGCGCAACTGGTTCCGGGTTCGTATCCCGGCGGAGGTGGAACTTTGTGTTATTTGCATAAGATTGTTTCGATTTGTGGTCTTGAATGTAGTATTCAATGAATCGTGTAAGTGCCTGCTATACGAGATTATATCTTAGTGCAGGGCTGAGGCAGAGTGTATGTTGTAATTTGGATCTTTTTATATTTTTAAATTACCTTGAGGGCTTTCCTGAACTTAGTAGACATCAGACTGAATAATATTGGGTTTAGAGACGTGCTGAACCAACTGTTGATTAAAATCATCTTATACGATATCACGTACCACTGAAATTAATGATTATATGTTTTAAATAAAGACGACAATTTCGTATTTATACCCCACGCCTACGAATGATAGCCTGTGAGTTCTGTGACCGATTTTTTGTAAGTATTTATTGAATAAACGAAACGCGAACGTCAGAAAAGAAGTAGATCATGAAATTGGTTAAAATCAAAATAACTTTATTTCAAGTTCTAAAAATCGTCAAATGAAAAAAAAGAATGATTCGACCACCACCGGTTCGGAAAAATTAAGTTGGGGAAGATACCGGCAAGATACCTCAGATTCTGTAAATAATGTAAGAATATCAACATATTTTGTTTCAGTCTAGGGCGAGAGAATGCGATAAAACTCATGTCACAAAGATTAATAAAGTGGTTAAGACTAAGAGAAAAAAATCGGCCTGATTTATTGATCCTGAAAAGTTGGTCATTGGTGGGGTCCACCACATCGTTGATAGGATATACGATCAATCTAGCGTAAGTCATGGCACTGCTGTGTATTGACATAAAGGTGAGCAAGATCTCAAGTCTTCTAAGTCTTCTTAAGAACTTGCAGCTTCACTGTTTTAATTACATTGTATACAGTTGCAGATCAAGGATTGTCATTTGACGGGGGAGTGGGGGGAGCAGTGGTTCCCCTCCACGGCACGGCAGAGGCACGAGTTCACTATATCAGACCGAGACATATATGACTATTGTACAGCCTCAACTAAAATCAGTTCCCAGTCCGGTTGGAACGTTTGAGCCTCTCTCAGCGGACAACCCCACAGGCTGTTGTCACATCCGATGAGATAAGCCGGTGTCCCCAGTCAGTAACGACGACTTCGACGCGTCGAAGGGCTGGCCCTTCCACGCGTCTCTCTCAGTAGTCAATATAGATTGACTCGTACAAAACAGCGCCACCTAAGCAAGGTCCGAGCCCACTATGGGTGCCCTTAGGATGGACCTGTTGTCTAGATCTGCACTTTGCATTTGTTGAGGGAAATACCTTTTGTGCTACATCCAAAATTAAAATAACCCCGTTGGGATACAAGTTTTGAGGCCTCCTAGCCTTAAGGCTTTTAGACCCAACGTCATGCCCGGTTTTGAGGCCATCATCTCGGGGAAGCGCTCGCCGCGCGTTTACGCTGCGAAGGCCAACAGGGCCGCAGTATAAAAATACCTTATTACATTTCGCCACACCCATCTTGAGTACTGACGATACAAAACATGATGATCTTTTTTAGAAACCTCTAGGAGTATTGACTTCGCCTATGTTGGCATTTAATAAGGAAAGAGGAACAAGTCTAAGGAACTCAAATGTTTTGAGTCCCTTCCTCCCTCTAGCCCTTCCTTGGATTCGCTTGAGAATGTATAGATAAAAAACCTGATGAAAAGTGATACTGCCACCTATTAACACGATGTTGCCCTTGATGTCTTAGACCTAATTAAACCTAATGCAATCATGATTTTTATAAACAACAGCTATATATACTACGCATGTGTTATATTATTGTATAGCAATGTAAAAAACATATATGACCTTTGTTTTAAACTTGACTTGCGTACTACATGCCACCATTTTTAATTTGCATAAATAGGTATTAAATCAAGGATTTTACCGGCCTGACAATTGTTTTTATGTTGTTTACGCAATATTATATTCCTTGTTGTATTAATTTCTAGGGTTCCTTAAATGATTTATTAGAAAGGGATATTACTAAGTCCAAGGCTGTCTCAAGAACCGCTAGGTACATGTAGTAAAAATTATTGCGACATCGTTATTTCTCGGTTGTCACGAAGATTCCCGAACGCTACTATACAATATATCATTAATCGCTTATATTTAATGATAACCTAATAATAAATTTTATGTAAAACGAACATAGCCGACAAAACACGAAATCGCATATTTCTCACTACACTATGCATTAGAAAACTTCAGTGTATAACTATGGCCGCTATAACAAAAAAAAAAAAAAACAAATGCTAATAGAAGATTTCGTCGTTGTTTTTTGGTCCTCCTTAATAATTCCTATATTTTGCTATTTATTTAGTTTTTTTTTTACTTTTACCATGTTACTTTTACCCTGTGAGTCCAACTATACAAGTATAAAATTATACAAGGTTTTTTTTGTTGTTGTTCATCACATCAACGTCTTGTTATATTTATTGAATACATAACGCAGGATTTTGGGTACATTAAATTATATTTTTTCAATATTTTTATAACTTTTAAAATTCCTTCTATCAATAGCTTTGGGTGTCACCTGTCATTGTACTTACGTCTGGTAGATAAGTTATCTGCTGCAGGTCCATTTTGAACATATTCACCCTCGTTGAGAAGAAAGGGAGCCAGCACAACATAAACGACACCGTTAGGGCAACTGAAATGAGATAGGACGTACAGGGGACAACAGATAAAAACAGTAAGGTTAGATAAGCTAAAACTAAAACACACAATATGGAGAAAAAAGTACAAGCAAACTCAGTAATACCCAAATATCGTTTGTCAGAATTACTTCAACTGTTTAGGAGTTATGAAGAAACATTTAGGACATGCAAAAACTCATAACCGTCCTTTTTGCTTCTCCGCAGTCGGGTAAGCACCTAATAATATTTTCAGTTAATTGTTATTAGTCAGGTTCTTTGTTTTATAATAATTTGTTTGCTTTCTGACCAAATTAATCAAAAATACGTCAGTAAACTTCAAAATAAAAATAATCAAGTCATATATTTTATACTATAAGGCTTTAAAAACAAAACACTTACTTATGTGTTTATTGACTTTCCGGCCATTGTTTTTCGGCTTGTAAGTTTGTAGTTTACTTTTCTCAGACAAATGCACTTTCATGGCAATCATAGAATATACCACGATCATGATAGCCAGCGGCATGATGAAGGACACCAAAGCCAGGACTACATTAACAACTTTTCCCAAAGGAGTCGGCACAAGAAAACAAATAGAAAATCCCTTTGACTTTAAAAGATCTATCGCCCACAGCTCTGGCAGAGACTCTGCGATAGCCACAATCCAAATTCCGCCTACAATCTTCATGACCCTGGTCAAGTTATTGCTAATTTTTCTCATAGGGTTCCAAATTACGACGCACCGTTCGATAGCTAAAGCTGTGATGATCAGGATGCTGTGGTTCCAGAGCAGGCTTACGATGAAGTAGTGGAACTTGCAGGCCAGCTTGCCGAACTGGTAGGAAAAGTGGACCTGCTCATGTATGTCAAGGATAATGGTGAAGGTTGCCAGGATATCAGTTAGGGCGAGGTTGAAGAGGTAGTAATTAGTATTGGTCTGCATTGTCCTATCAAAATAGATCACTAGGCAAGTGAGAATGTTCCCAATCATGCTGACTGTAAAAATCACCACCAGTAATAGTGTGACGAACACCATTTCGACCAAGGACCTCCTTGTTTCTGTTTCTTCGAGAATTTTTTTCCAGAGCCTCAAACTTGCTTCCTCACAGTCCTCAGTCACGTTACTCATTGTCAGACTAGTTTATTAACTTCTAGATTGAATTTTTCAAACACCTATATAATGCGGAAGTGGCTCCTGGACTGAACCGCTAAAAGACTAGTAATTTACCTAAACGGTGACCAATGTTTACTCTACTATACCAACTTGTTTGCTTGGAGATTAATCGCCTTAATACTTTCTATCTATGTCTATGTACGGAAAAATTAAGAATACATAATGGCTTTGCATTTACCTACGTAATAACGTAATGGAGTTACCTACTAGTACACTACATATATTAAATTAAATTGTGGATCCTTATCTCGTTGTAATGGCAATAAGTAGGTATATAAAATTGTCATGATTATTCATTTAGAGGTATTAAAATAGTAAATAAAACAACAATAAAAACATTAAAATTATTTATTCTTACCTATCTACCTCCTTGTGTACTTAAATTAAATAGTACGACGCACAAATCTTGCACCGTATATCTATAGATCACATTTTTGACCAACAAGCTTTTCCGAGTACGTCCACAGTTGTTTGGCCTTGACCCGGCTCTTTGACAAGAAGTGTGTGAATGATGGCCGGCAATCCGCGAAGTACTTCCCGGATATCTGGCCACAATCCTTCGCAACAGCCAAGTAAACAATACCCTGGGCTGCAACTTGAGCACTAGTGTTCGCAAACCAACAGATGAAGATGAACGTAGCCTCTATGAAACCATAGCTCTTGACATTCGAAAGGATATTGGTGTTGACGACTCCAGGGTGTATAGCATTAGCTACAACGCCAGTACCCTCAAGTTTCCGAGCCAGTTCTACTGTGAACAGCAGCTCACATAGTTTGCTGTTGGCGTATGACCGCACGTTTATGTAAGACTGCGTCTTATTCAGGTAATCAAAGTTGATCACTCCTATCAGATGTAGCAGAGAACTGACGTTGATGATTCTACTTGGCTGAGACTTTCGCAATAGAGGCAGTAGGAGTAGCGTCAGCAAAAACGAACCGAAGTAGTTGATCTGCATAATCTCCACGATCCCATCTTTGGTGTAGTTATCAGGGTACCCGTATCCCCCGGCGTTGTTCACCAAGACATGCACGTATTTTTCAGTTGATATAATTTCCTTTGCAAATTTCCTAATGGATTCCAGCGAGGCGAGGTCCAGGTTCCTGTAGAAGACGTTCTGGTTCCCGGTTTCCTGTCTGACAGCATCCTGGGCTGCAGTCCCCCGACCCTCGTTTCTGCAGGCCAATATCACGCGACCTCCCCGGCGCGCCATCTCTTTCGCAGCTTCATACCCGATGCCGGAGTTGGCCCCGGTCACGATCACCGTTCTCCCATCCAGCCTTTCGTCTGATGGACATTTTTTCACCTTTGTCGGGACTGTATAAATGATAAAGATCACTAAAAACAGTAGTAAGGACAGAAAAGTGTATAGTAATATTGCTGCGATCATTTCCGAGCGACACCCCGCAGCGGAGCGGGCGACTGTGAGGTTAGCGTTTGACTGACGACCAGTTGAAGGTATACTACAATCCTAACAGGACCGTCATATCAGTTGTTCATTCAAGGATTAAACGACATTCGTTTTACTGACGCAGTATTTATTTACCAACGCACGCATCTGCGCCTATGTACTGTAACAATATAAAACAAGCCCTTTAGTTTAATAATTTTTTACGTAAAGAAAACAATATGACATTTAATCGATTTTAAATTACAACATAAACAATGTAAGATTAAAAACGGAATTATGTTTATTAATAAGAGTTACGTCAACATACATTTTAATGCGGTAATTATTCAATACTGTAGTATTCTTATCAGAAAAAAATATATAGATATATTGAAAATATAAAATCTTTCATGTTAATAAATAAAAAAAGTTATTTTAATATATTTGTCGAGTTAAACATTTTTCTTTTATCTAATTTTATAATTAGATCAATGTCTTAATAATAATAATGGTATTACAATTAGAGGTATTAAAATTATTTCCCAACAACATTTACCATGACAACATCACGTAAACTACAAGTCAGACAAAACTAAAATGATAACACAAAAAATATTAATGGGGAAAACAGTTACAGGAGAACTAAATTGAAATTAAAGTACTACAGTAACAACAAGGAAAAACAATGAGAAGGAAAAATATTAACAGCAAAGATTAATTAACTTTAGATACACTTCAGCTTTTCGACTCAAACAATTTTGCAACAGTAAACATCAATTTTGTTTACAAATGACATTTGCAAATTTCCCACTAATGAAACAACCAATTTGGAACAAACATTCAAATCCTGGGTTATTGTTCAATATGTATAACTTTCGCATTTCGGAAAGCAGGGTGCAATCGGAAAAATATTATCAATGAGAGTACCGATAACATGCATCACAACTAGACATTAGGTTCAATATGCTACTACCGCTGAGGATGGCTAAAATATGCAAATGCATTTAATCCGGTCCCTAATCATTACATTATACAGAATGCTGCATTTGATCACACATCCATAGTCAAAGCCAAACTCAAAGTCAAAATGCTTTTTATTCGAATATTCAAATCGTCATTTTTATACTACCACCGGTTCAGAATGCTATTTCTACGGGAAAGAATCCGGCAAGGAACCTCCGTAGTTGCTTTTTGTAATTCAAATACAATACTTTCTACTACAACTAACAATTATTCAACATAATAATTCTTGCTACACTGTCTGCTCTACAACTGTCAATAAGATAAACCTGTGCAGCTAATTAAATTACTTCCATATATCTTTATCCTCTGCATAATTCTGAATTTTATAGTAAGCCTTCTTATAGTAAGTTTGGTTATATCGATTGACGTATTGCATTTTAAATACAGTTTTTGTAAATATCTTCTTTGATAAGTAAAATATTGGAATGAAGTTTTTCTGTAATGATATTGTAACTTTATGTTTAAATAAAATTATACTAGGTCCGGATTCTATGGATCGTTAAAGATCTTAAGATTTACCTACACATTGTTGCGTATGCCTTTAAGACTAAAAGTATCTACATTCGTTGTTTATAAGTGTTATGTTTTTTTACAGATTTGGTGGACCACTGTACATTGTCTTGGGTCGCACCGAAAATAAATTATATACGAGTATGTGAGTGTGTGTATAAATAAAATGAATAAAAACAATTTATGATCATCAACACAGACATTGCCGTTAATAAGTATGAAGGGCAGTGAGTTGGTATTTACAAGCAAGCAAGTACGTATAAAATCCAAGGCGGAAATTATAAATAATAAACGCAGTTAAAATGCACTAATACTTCTTAAGTACTCGTACAAGCTGACTATGTATGTTTAGGTATACATCTGTCTATGTCTCACTGTGTTGAAATGATGTGAGTTAAGGAAGAAAATTAACAAGGAATTTTGCAAAACATTCAAATACGTAACGCTTTGACGACCTCGGTGGCGCAGTGGTGTAAACAGCCGACTGCTACGCTAGAGGTTCCGGGTTCGAATACCGGCGGGGGCGGGACTTTGTGTTATTTGCAAGACGTATTGTTTCGCTTACCGGTCTTGTATATTGTATTCTTATATATGTAGGATCTACGATATCGTTGCTTCGTTTCTGTGACACAAGTTCTTACGATACTTACTGCAGGGCTGAGTCAATGTGTGTGTCGTGATGTGGTTATTATTATTATTACGTAAAAGAAGTCTCAACATAACTCACGATAACATGATTATATAATCAACTTTTTAACAGGTGGTAGAACCTTGAAATTTGAAAGAATCTTTTTTGGGGTTTAAAAAAATTGCTTCATTGTTTTCATAATCATGGTTATTAGCTTACCTGTTTTGGATTTTGCATTATTATAGTACGTAGTACATACCATATCGTTGCTTAGTGCCTGCGATACAAGATTATATCTTAGTGCAGGGCTGAGTCAATGCGTGTGTCGTGATTTGGTTATAATTATTATGATTAAAGTAACTAAACTAAATCCAAAAGTTCTCTATTAACAGAAATTTGCGGGAACAATTTAGTACAAAATACCTATTTAAAAACGGTTAAAAAACAAATTTTGATGTATCATTTCCGATTAAAATTCATCGAATAAGTTTATTCATTTTAAAAATTTGAGTGACAAAGGGCAAGCGACATTGTAATTACTAATTATTCAATTAATTAATTATTTAAAGGAATTATTGAGACAGCAATTCGTTAGTTTTGTAAATATTTATTTATGTAACATAAAGATAAGAAATATATTTTCATTTACTTATTTAATGAAATTAAAATTATTATAAATATAATGTTGCGCTGAAAGACATTTAATAACCTACACATGAAAAGAATCAACTAAATTAAATTTTGTACATACATTGGTATGATGAGATAATATAAAAGAAATCAACAATAAGAAAAAACTAGATTCACTACTTAATATTGAAATGACCAATCTAAATTTCATAAATAACATCAAGTCCGTATAAGCTGGTAAACCTACCACTGTTTAAGACCTAATAATTAACTTAATAAAATAAATATTAACGTTTAATATCACAATGGAAACCAAATTTAAAATGGTGTCCCGAAAATATACAAATAACTAAAAATAAATGAAATGGGCCAAAGTTAAAGATAATGAATAAACCATTTACTTTTCTAATTAAATTCGTGTGCTGTGTTTTTATATATTAAGTTAAATACACATACAACAGACATTATATAAAAGCTATTTTCAAAGAGATCTAACTAAACAAAAAAATCTAACATTCAACTAACACATGTGAACGAACAATTAACAATTAAATACTGGGTGACTTCCAACGAGACAACTGTTGATGTTATTGTTAAAGTTAACCAAAAATGATTCCTCAAGTAGGCCGAACCGGGCCATTGGTTATCTTTAACGTATTTTGTGATTTCTCATCTTTCATATAGAGATTGGAAGTCGTTTGGTTTGACATTGGTTATTGTTAAAGTTAATTTGTTGCAACTCACTGTGACACAGTTAAAGCTTTAGTAATTTTAATTACCTTTATTTAAACATGTGTTTTTACATTTCAAATTTTTCCCCGACAAAAAATTTGATGAAGCTATTCCTTATATTTAAATACTTTTTTAAATACCTCGAAAGAGGACAATTTTTTATTTAGAACAATAGATTCGTCTGTAATGTGACAAATTTACAGATGTAAATTAGAAAGTTGAACCTCGATTATACTAAATATTCTTTAGAAGAATGAAGTCTGTAGTCTACATTTTACATTATTTAGAAAAAGCTCCGAAAGTACAGTTTAATCAGATATCAGCTGATCTTTGTTCTGTAACTGAAATTAAACTACAGCCGTACTCAACCTTTTTTGTCAGCGGGCCACGAAAAACGATTTAGTCAGTGTTGTGGCGGGTCACGAGCAAAGGAAGTGTTAGAACAGATCACTGTGCATTTTTCTGAGGCGTAACAAATTGAAGCAGTGTAACAATTTGTAACTGCAGATGCTCAATGCTCGAAGAGGTGATTGAGAATGAAGGACGTTTAGAATAAGGCGCCACCCACGTTAACTGAAGTCAGAGGAACTGCCAAATCATTAAAATCACATTCTTCAGTTCGTGGGTCATGTTGCTTAGTTTTGCATCATTAGAAATAAGTCCACAGAAGCCTCTGCATCTGTACACGCGGCATTGTACTGCACGTTTTTGAGAACGTGTTGACTCCATGTGAACGGGGGGTTAGTTAGGCTGAGTATTTAGACATTTAAGCGGCTTCTTTATGTATTTTCCTTAGTTAGGTTGTGGTAGGAACCAGCCGTGCAGGCATTTCGGTGCTGGCGAGGGCGTGTGGAAGGCCGCGCGCGCTACCTCCCGCATGCTGCGCGCGCACAACACGATGAGGTACAGCGCGCGCACGTCGGCTGCGGGCCCGCCTTCCACCAGCGCTGACACCAACACGCCGTCATCCTCGCTCTGAACATCACATTAAAAAAGGACTATTTCAAACAAAAAATAATAAATTGCAATGCAATTGATGTTCAATGGATAGTGACAATGAAATGATTATAGCTATATAATAATGAGTGGGAAAATTCACACAAATTGCCTCAGCAATTGAGTTTGTTTAGCGATAGAAACTGCTTTGATCTTTAATTTTATTTATCTTTTTAATGACATCATGTTTTATTTTGATATTTATGATTTTTAAGTAGGTAGTAATTTTTAATTAGCATGACATTCATTTGACCTATTTTGTTGTTATTAGCATGACAGTTGTTTGACCTATTTTGTTGTTATTAGCATGCCAGTTGTTTAACCTATTTTGTTGTTATTAGCATGACAGTTGTTTGACCTATTTTGTTGTTATTAGCATGACAGTTGTTTGACCTATTTTGTTGTTATTAGCATGACAGTTGTTTGACCTATTTTGTTGTTATTAGCATGACAGTTGTTTGACCTATTTTGTTGTTATTAGCATGACAGTTGTTTGACCTATTTTGTTGTTATTAGCATGACAGTTGTTTGACCTATTTTGTTGTTATTAGCATGACAGTTGTTTGACCTATTTTGTTGTTATTAGCATGACAGTTGTTTGACCTATTTTGTTGTTATTAGTATGACAGTTGTTTGACCTATTTTGTTGTTATTAGCATGCCAGTTGTTTGACCTATTTTGTTGTTATTAGCATGCCAGTTGTTTTATCCTTTTTATGATTATATCGATAGTCGTTTGCCAAGTTACTGATTAAAAATTAGTTCCAGCAAATTCTTACGAATTGAGAATAATTGTTTTCATATGATTTCCAAAGTCCCTAACAAAGGTGCAAAGCCCAATTTCTGGTTCATCACACACCCGCCCGCACCGGGACTCGAACCCAGGGCTCGAACCTCATGTATCACGGCCAGCGATTTAGACTGTTACGATGAAAATCACGATGATAAATAATTTGCCTACAGTCCGCTATTCTGTTAAAAATCATAGACACTAATCAGACTTGTCACAATTGTCAGAAAAGGAAATCATTTGATTTATAATTGGTTGCATATTCGTCGTAATTGGTAAACTATAGTGTCTGAGGTCATTGGCCGGCTTGTTTTTTTTTTTTAATTACGCATTCAGGCAAGCGGTCGACCTCAATCACTTCAACACATACAGAAAAGGTTTGTGATTTATGCATATCGAATGCATGTTGTTGATCTCTGAATAAATAAAAAAATGTAGATTTTATACTCGTACACAAATTTTGTATAGTACTATATAGTAGGTATTATTCCAGGCGGATCCAGGAGGGGGGCTCAAGCCCAAAGTTTTTCGGACTAGCAGTCCTTAACTTGTTAAAACATAAAACATAATTAGTAAGGTCAAGCCCTCAAATTGTTGCTAAAATAAAAGTGGTCAGTTTTGAGGATGTAGGTACAGCCCCCCCCAAGTGACAATCCTCGATCCGTCTATTCCAATGATGACTATTCCAATGGTATTTTAAACCTGTGTGTCTACCGTGAGTTCGTATAGTTTTCCTACACGTGAGGTAACATAGATAACTGCAGTGATTTTGTATGAGCATTCTTAATTCCTCATCAACCCGTTAGAGGCGCTTTACAAAGATTCATACAAATTTGTAACTGCAGTTAACAATCGAAGGTTAAACTCAAGGCAGTCACGATGTTTAATAAAACTTATAATTCTACAAACTACTAATTGTAAAAGTCCACAAGACTACCAGTTTCTCTTTAGTAAAAATTACAAGTTTACCGATGTTTGGCCGTCAAAATTTTTTAAATTAAAAAATACGAAGGCAATGACGATGGTGTTCGAACCTTAATGACCTGACAAGTAACTTTGACCCAAAATTACATAGCTAAATGTAAACAAGCATGAGTGGCTTCGTCAGTCATAAACTCCATTGTTTTCATTCATTAAGCAAACAAAACTTATTTCATGTCAAGGCGTCCAAATCTTATTCGATTTCGTTTAGCCGTTTTTGCGCGAAAGAAACAACTAAACATTAAAAACATTTGACGACCTCGGTGGCGCAGTGGTGTGAACAGTCGACTGCTACGCTTGAGATTCCGGGTTCAAATCCCGGCGAGGGCGGGACTTTGTGTTATTTGCAAGACGCTTTGTTTCGCTTACCGGTCTTAGGTGTTGTATTTTTATATATGTTGTTCATACCGTATCGTTTAATTCCTGTGACACAAGTTCTTACGATACTTACTGCAGGGCTGAGTCAATGTGTGTGTCGTATGTGGTTTTTATAAAAAAAATCTATAACATTTCAGAATCTACACATTTATAATATTATAGGATAAGATGTAGGATAGGATACCAAAAATGTTCCAATAGAAATGTTATTGAAATTTCTGTATGGTGTACTTGTGATTACTAATTTACAATTTTAATTCTTATTTGACGAAATTACCTTGGCTTCAGGGTGTGGTATGAATATAGGTTCACTGGGATATTTTCCATCTTCACACCAGGTCGTTACTTCTGCGGTCTTTGTGTCCACCTTTACAATCTAAAAACAATTTTTATACTAAAATATATTAATTTATCATTGTGTAATAATTAATAATCTTTCTTTGTAATTCAATAATAAAATATTGCTATATTTATTAATAATTGTTAAGAACCTTATACAATGCATGGAATTTAATAAATCTTTATTATTTTGATTAATGACTAGCTATTGCTCGTGACTTCACCTGCGTAGATTTAGTTCGTTTTATCCCTTTAGATTCTACATGTTTATCAAAGTCAAGAACAATATTGTCGTCTAAACATGTAAGTAGGTATTGATAGTGTGTCTGAGTATTTTTTACTTTTAAGTTTCGGTTTATAAAGCGCCAGCGCCCCTAGCGGAACGCAAGGGAAACTGTTATCATTGTAGGACGCGACGCACAATAACTTTTAGGCGCAATTAAAACAATTTTGTACTCGTACAGGTAGATTTGCGTGTGAAGTCGTCTGGGGTCTGGGCACGAGAGTTATAACAACCTTAACCTCTAATGGAAAACAATAGGCTTATCGGCAATTAGGCGGTATCACATTCCATCAGGTGCACGGTTTGCTTGTTTGCACATGGCGTTGTATAAAATTTAAACTACAATTACTTACTACAACAACTTTATAAATTAAAGAAAGATCTGTAGCTGTGTGAGCTTCATAGTTTTTAATCGACAGATTTATCTTATTTAAAATTAAATAATTGCAAAGTAATGACTTACCATTCCAGGGTTCTCGACGTCCACCTCTGAACTGATCGCATAGAAATATCTGTACGGTTTACCTGAAATTAAAAAACAATTTTCAAAATATTTTTGCTGGGAGCTGCTGCAAGCAAGCTACCCAGGATCGTTCCGGTTGGAGACATTTGGCGGAGGCCTATGTCCAGCAGTGGATGTCTTCAGGCTGATGATGATGGTAATATTAGCTAAGAAGCGATTTCTCTTAATCTTACTAGAAACTAAGGCACTTTGTTAGTAGTTTGTTTTTTTTTTGTGTTTCTGTGTTTTTTACCTACTTGTTTTGCAGTAACTTTGTATAACTGGAAAGTGTTAGGGGTGTTATGATGTCTGTATGATGTTTTTTTTTGTGTGTTCTAGTCATCGATCTATTATTTTATAGATACACAATCCCATTTATTTATTTATTATTTATTTATTTGCTAGAAATATTTTGCATTACAGATGTTTACATTCGTTTAAAATAGTTCATACGTATTTCGCTTTATAAAATTAAAACCTCCATAGTTAAAATTCTTAAAAACTCCATATAAAAAGTGGCAATCAATTTTGGATAGAGACAGAGTAGACCGTTCTATTACAAATAAACACACGTTAAAGGAAGTTCAACCCTATGATCAGGACAGAAATGTGTATCAACTGATAATAATAGAAAAAACATAATGGAAAACGTCGCTAGTCAAACAATACAAAAAAATCCACCTAGAGTGACTTGGCGGGAACGGGAAGTGTCAGGTAGATTGATTTTATTTTATTGTCTTTTCTTATATATTGCAGCAGAATTTAATGTGTAAAATGCTAGTGTATACCAGTGTGTTGACCAGTAAATATCTTTAGTGCTGTACAAGTGTGGAGAAAGTGAAATACGACGATTTGGCCGCGCTTTTTGTCATCTCCCACGTAACCCCTTAGAGCCTACAGTAACCGAACTAGCGTGTTACTGTAGGCAGATTCATCGTTTTCACTGTTCTTCTATCATCTTCATCTCATTTATCATCTTCAAGAATGAAGAAATTATAATTACTGATGATAAGCAGGATGGTACTAAATGATTGGTGAGGACATTTTCTGTCACTATCGATTCTGTATCAGTACCTAAAGTCTAGTTGAGGAGAATTGGATTCTCCTCCGTTTAGGATTCTATTTTGAGTTTCAATAAATAACCATAGATTACCGTTGTGCAGGTCGTAATGTATCCTAGGTGTTTCGCAGCCTATGTCAGCCAGGAGTGTTGGGTAGACCAGCGTGTTGTTGGGTGCCTCAAGCGGCAGCGTGAGACGCTTCGGTCGGCCACGGAACCAAGACGCGTAGTCCGCGTTGCTCTGCATCGTCTGTACGTAAAGAATAACAAGAGATATGCAGTAGAATCCGGATACGACTTTGAAGGTGCCATATAAATATGGAAGTTATCTGATGGTCGTATCAGATAACTTCCATTTTATAAAAGCAATATGTTTACTTGCTCATATGAGTTTTGGTTGGCCATTGAGTCGTAATAATCGATTTGTCGTTATAAGGTTTTTACTATGTATTCTAGATCTGGTGAAAGCGTAATTTACAGATACAGATCGACGCACTGGCAGCGAAACCAGAGCAGTACCAGAACAAGAAGACGGAAAGCAGAATAATAATAATAACGACATCACGACACACACATTGAGCCCAGCAGTAAGTATCGTAAGAACTTGTGTCACAGGAACTAAGCAACGATATGGAATAAACTACATAGATAAGAATAAAACATCCAAGACCGGTAAGCGAAACAATGCGTCTTGCAAATAACACAAAGTCCCGCCTCCGCCGGGATTCGAAACCGGAACCTCTAGCATAACAGTCGGTAAGAATATTCGGTAGAATATTCTAGAAGATCCTTCGGGGGTTTCAATACTGTGCGTTTGCTACCATAACTGCTAATAATTCAGCGAGGTATAGTTTTCGGGACACACTGACATTCTGCCTCACCCCTGCAAATCTTGTTGTCCTTTAAGATGCAGTGAACGTACCGACTGTCTGACCTGCGATGTATTTATTCAAAAGAAATAGAAAGAAGTAAGAAAAAGAAAAGACCCTTGCAGCGAAAGTTGATACAAGAGTTGACGAGATGGAAGATGATGAAGACTGAGACTGTAGTAATATGTTTTTAAAACGTCTATTCTATAAAATAAAATACCATGAAATGTAACAGAAATGTCAGAAATTAAATTTAATCAATATGTTAAACAAATTTTAATTAAGAAGGCTATAAAATTCAAAATTATGTAGAGGATATTCCATATATCTGGAAGTAATTTGATTAGCTGCACGGGTTTATCTTATTGACAGTTGGAACGTACCTAGAATTATTATTTTGATAAATTGTAATTAGTATCAGAAAGTATTGTATTTGAATATTGAAACAAGTAACTACGGAGGTTTCTTGCCGGATTCTTCCCCGTAGAAATAGCATTCCGAACCGGTGGTAGTTAAAAAAATGACGATTTAAAAGTGCTTATTTTAAATATATTCGAATAAAAATATTTTGACTTTGACTTTGACCATACCTCGATAGCTTTGATGTACATAGCGTCGATTGCCTTAGCGTCCTTGTAGGCGCAGAAGTCGACAACCAGCATGCCGTCCTGCTCGTATGTGTTGATCGTGTGCAGGAAGAAGAAGGTTGGACTCCTGTACCGCTTCACCTCAGCACCGGTCTCGCGGCTTATCAGGACCACGTGTGTCTAAGAATTATGTATTTGCTTTTTAAAATTATTATTTAAGATAGAATAATGAATACATGCATAATATCCGTGCGGAGCCGGGCGGGTCACTAGTTGAATAATAAATCTATCAGATAAATTGTGTGTATGGCAGCGCACAAGTGTAAGTGGTAGCGTTTACACACACCAATGCACTGGTTAACACGACACGCCGTCACTTGTATCTAAAGACACACACACTTATATCTTAAAGTCGTTATATGCGATATATTTACGACTCGACCTGCCTGGACCTTGCTGTTGAGTCGTAATTACAGTTAATTATCTGGACCGTTTTTCTCAAACTGTCAGACGCTAGAATCATGTTATTGTTTGGAGTGAGGGTCAAAAGGTTGGTACCTCATGGTCTGGGAACCACTTGAGGCTAGAGGCGAGGGTGTCGGAGGAGAGCATCCCGGTCACCATGCTGTACAGCGACACCGTCAGCGGCTGCTCGATTATCACGAAGTAGTTGTCCGTCACACCTATCATACGACAAGAATAATTATGTCTTGGCTCAATTCAAACTAATTTAAAAAAAAATGATCCCACAAGAGAAATGAGGCAGATCTCTCGTTGAAGTTTTAGTAAAATTTTGTTAGCAATTGAGCCGAAGAGATCATGTTTAAAATGTGTTTCCGACAACAGTTTAAACTTTGCGATAGTCACTAGATACATCAGTCTCAAATATAACAAATACGCAATGCTCGGAGCAGAGGACGCAGTTACATAAAACTTGATATTAATTAATGAAACCGCAAATATGCAAAATGTAAATACATTTACTCACGCTCTAATCCCTTGAGAGGGGTAGGATGAGTGTTACACACCGCATTTCGCATGTTTATGTTGAGTCCCAATGTGACAGGTTGCGAATCTGTTGCTACTATCGAGGCACAATGAGGAACGTAGCAGCTGCAACTTACGGCAACCCGAGGCCCGAACCATCGACCAGTGGGGTCGGATCGATCGGTGAACCAAGGCACGTAACTTGTGTACCACGTCCCCCGTATGTTACAACATTGTTATATTTTTATTGCAATTACAATTTACCCTAGTGCTGCTCTACATGATGCTCTAGTGATACAAGATCATTGCAGTATTACTACACAATAGTCTAAATCTTTACTAAAGTCAAAGTCAAAATATTTTTATTCAAAATAAGTACTTTTAAATCGTAATCTCTTTATACAACCACCCGGTTCGAAACGCTTTCTCTACGGGGAAGAATCCGGCAATAAACCTCCGTAGTTGCTTTTTTCATAAAAATTAGGTACAGTCAATTAATTTCTATTGCAATTTGTAAATAAAATACAGTTTTCTAATTGTACAATTACAATAATCGTACAAATATATGTTTGAATGCTTAAACCAGTACAATTCCGAACGCGCTCGCGTGGATAGTCGTATTGTATCAAGTATCAATAAGTCAGTTCGTATATATCAGTTTATCAGTTTAATCATCATATCAACCCTATCATTATAAGTTGTATGAAATTATCATACATCTTTTTGGTCCTTCGAGCCGGATGTATCATTATTTTTAATTAAGTTATAAAAATCAATATTTATATATTTTTTATTCAAGACCAGGCAGGCATTTGACCCCAAACCTGTCTGATGTTAAGCGGCGATGAGGTCTAAGGTGGATCATGCCTGCCTAGGAGAAACCTATTCACTCTTGCCTTAAAGAGGCCCAAGTTATATTGGTCAGGGAACACATCGGCAGGCAAAGAATTCCACACCCTTGCAGTACGCATTGAAGGAGCTATCGAAGCGTTAAGTCCGGATGGTCGGAATATCTACCACAAAACGATGCAACTTCAGCCTACGTCTAGTATTCCGATTATAAAAGACCTGATAGATGAGGAACTAAAACAGCTAAACCAAATCGTATAGAAAAAAATGTCGACGTGCTCGTGACGCTCCACACATCAAGGGCATTTGTCAAACAAAATACTAACTAACTGCAGACAGAATGTGATTTTTCCCTCACTCTTTTTTCTCTCTCTTAATGATATTACCAAAGGAATGCATATAAGCGGGATGCAGCGTCCAGCGCGGTGTCATGGCGCCGACGACGGTGGCTCTCTCGAACATGTCTCCCTTCTCCGTGTACGGGAACTTGACGACCACGTGCCGGAGACGACCCTTCACCATCGACATGCCCACGTTGTACACGTCACCTGGACACAACGACAACTTTACACCATCTTCTCTTTAGTTAAATCTGGGAATAAACTTATTTATCAAGTATATGACATTCATACGCCAATTGATTGGTTGAAAATAATTGTCTTATTAAATTCTGTAAATGTATTCCCATGTACAGAACAACTAGTTGATCAGTTTGTTGTTTGGAGTGGAATAATGGGTTCATGAATGTCCCACATCCCAATCCCAATCCCAATGTCTCTACATCCCAGCATCATAAACGGGTTCATGAATTAATTTTATAATTACCAAAATACCACTTCGAAGAGATAAGAAACACGGCTTAATACAGTGTCAGTACAGCCCCCTTAAACAAATTTCATTTTCTGCAAGCGTTACGCTAACAGAAAATAAAAATGTACTGATAGGACATTTCTTCGCTCTCGAAATACGTCATTGTAATGTCATTTTATTTCATTATTTTTTTTATTTTCTGTTGGCGTTAACGTTTGCGGAAAATATTTTTTTTTTTTTTGTCTAAGGGGGCGCCCGACCCTGCTTACAGCTGTTGACGTTTTTTTTGAAACTTTTAAAGTGGGGCTCACTGTCGTTAATTTAAATTGTTAAACAAATTTAGAGCTACAAGTCAAATAAATCGGACGTTTTTGGTCGGATCCGACAGTACCTTAATCCGTTTAGAACTTTCTAACACGAATCCAAAACAAAACACAAATGCTCACAGGTACTTAAGGCAACAAGTAGCAAGAATGTTTTGAAATGTTAAACAATAAATATGATGAATAAATTGTAGTGGTTACCGTTGGGCATGACATGTGGGTGAGCGGTGTGGTTGACGAGAGCCGCATATTGAGTTAGATTCTTCTTCTCAAGTGTGTCCAGCGTCACTGGGTCTATCCTGGAGACACCGCACAGTGGGTCAGTTAACAGATTTAAAGGATTCAGAATTCAGATGTTTTTCACATAGAAAATATGTTATTAAGTGGGATTACATTTAACTACTTTACGTTTTTGCCGACCTCAGTGGCGCAGTGGTGTAAATAGCCGACTACTACGCTAGAGGTTCTGGGTTCGAATCCCGGCGGGGGTGGAGCTTTGTGTTATTTGCAATAAGCATTTTTTCTCGTACCGGTCTTGGATGTAGTATTCTTATCTGTGTAGTTTATACCGTGTCGTTGCTTAGTTTCTGCGACACAAGTTCTTTCGATACTCACTACAGGGCTGAGTCAATGTGTGTGTCGTGATGTGTTTTTTTTTTGTCATGTAGAATTGTACATAAAGATAAATTTATTGTTAGAACACCGAAGTGAACAAAATCTACGGCCTGCCTCCTGTTTATTTTTAAATTTAATATTACTTGGGTGTCCCTACCTGTGTATAACCGGTGCTTCCGTGAAGGCATACATCTCGTCTCCGAACGGATACAAGGATATCATGGCGTTGTCAGTCAACTTGTCTCCAGGGTTGAACAGCGCTGACACTCTGCAAATATAAGCACATGATATATTGTTTCATTTTATTTTGTAACTAGCTTTGCGTCGTCCGCGTAGAATTTGTATGCGTTTTAAAAATAAAGATTTTGTTTTAAATCGTATATCGGATTATCTCCTACAAACGAACTAAGAAACTTTGCTAGAGTAATTACCGGCACGAGACGAATAACATCTTTACCTTTACATGGGCATGCATTGGCGATACTCTTGGCGTTCCTGACATCAATGGCATCTTCGTGTAGGCGGCGGTATCATTTACCATGAGGTGAACCATCTGCTTGTTTACCCATGATGTTATATAAAATATCTTTAGCTTTTTAAAATCATTATAAATAGATAAGCATAAGCCACAATCTAGCCCGATGCAAAGTGCCTATGCCACTATTATAGTATTGCTAGTAAAACCCTATTTATGTACACTTGGTTTTGAGTTTGAGAAGACGTGGTAGCTCAGTTTATTACGTGCCTTGAGTAGCCGACCGACGTGACCCGACAGGTCGAGAGTTCGAGTCTCGGGTTACTGTAAGCCGTAACTGCCATGTTTCTCAATGTGCCCGGATAGTGGCGACAGATTCGCAACCTGTCACACTGGGTCTCATCATAAACATGCGAAAAGCGGTGTGTACCACCACGGCGTGAGTTTATAATGATTTTGAGTATAAAAATATGTAAAATCACAAAAATAATATTAAATAATGAATGTGAACGATAACAAAAACCACCGATATGTTAATCACAAACAAAATGAAATCAATCTAAGAAAAGATAAGGTTATTTATATTTAATAAAAGATTATTATCATTAATTAGAAACAGTAACTAATATACATTTTTGCTACTAATTATAGCTTCTAATCACCGATATTAGTAACTATAATATTTTCATCGATGTTAGCTTAGTTGCTAACTCACGACCCATGGTATGAATGTTAGCTTAGTTGCTAACTCACGACCCATAGTATGAATGTTAGCTTAGTTGCTAACTCACGACCCATGGTATGAATGTTAGCTTAGTTGCTAACTCACGACCCATGGTATGAATGTTAGCTTAGTTGCTAACTCACGACCCATGGTATGAATGTTAGCTTAGTTGCTAACTCACGACCCATGGTATGAATGTTAGCTTAGTTGCTAACTCACGACCCATGGTATGAATGTTAGCTTAGTTGCTAACTCACGACCCATGGTATGAATGTTAGCTTAGTTGCTAACTCACGACCCATGGTATGAATGTTAGCTTAGTTGCTAACTCACGACCCATGGTATGAATGTTAGCTTAGTTGCTAACTCACGACCCATGGTATGAATGTTAGCTTAGTTGCTAACTCACGACCCATGGTATGAATGTTAGCTTAGTTGCTAACTCACGACCCATGGTATGAATGTTAGCTTAGTTGCTAACTCACGACCCATGGTATGAATGTTAGCTTAGTTGCTAACTCACGACCCATGGTATGAATGTTAGCTTAGTTGCTAACTCACGACCCATGGTATGAATGTTAGCTTAGTTGCTAACTCACGACCCATGGTATGAATGTTAGCTTAGTTGCTAACTCACGACCCATGGTATGAATGTTAGCTTAGTTGCTAACTCACGACCCATGGTATGAATGTTAGCTTAGTTGCTAACTCACGACCCATGGTATGAATGTTAGCTTAGTTGCTAACTCACGACCCATGGTATGAATGTTAGCTTAGTTGCTAACTCACGACCCATGGTATGAATGTTAGCTTAGTTGCTAACTCACGACCCATGGTATGAATGTTAGCTTAGTTGCTAACTCACGACCCATGGTATGAATGTTAGCTTAGTTGCTAACTCACGACCCATGGTATGAATGTTAGCTTAGTTGCTAACTCACGACCCATGGTATGAATGTTAGCTTAGTTGCTAACTCACGACCCATGGTATGAATGTTAGCTTAGTTGCTAACTCACGACCCATGGTATGAATGTTAGCTTAGTTGCTAACTCACGACCCATGGTATGAATGTTAGCTTAGTTGCTAACTCACGACCCATGGTATGAATGTTAGCTTAGTTGCTATCTCACGACCCATGGTATGAATGTTAGCTTAGTTGCTAACTCACGACCCATGGTATGAATGTTAGCTTAGTTGCTAACTCACGACCCATGGTATGAATGTTAGCTTAGTTGCTAACTCACGACCCATGGTATGAATGTTAGCTTAGTTGCTAACTCACGACCCATGGTATGAATGTTAGCTTAGTTGCTAACTCACGACCCATGGTATGAATGTTAGCTTAGTTGCTAACTCACGACCCATGGTATGAATGTTAGCTTAGTTGCTAACTCACGACCCATGGTATGAATGTTAGCTTAGTTGCTAACTCACGACCCATGGTATGAATGTAGCTAGAAATTTGCATCTCATAGTATCTCAAGTAGGTATCTTTAATTTGTGTGATGATGAAGAGTTCTGGGGCCTTTGGAGTTTTTTCAATATGATAAGCAATTCTGCTTCTTTTTGAGCAGTTGGTTGTTACAGGTACTTTAGTTTATTTTTTAAATTAAAAACTAGGCCAGCATTTGACCCCGATCTCGCCTGATGTTAAGTACTGATAAGTCTAAGGTGGAATATGTCAACCCAGGAGAAGCCTATTCACTCTTGCCTCAAAGAGCCTCAAATTATATTTATCAGTATAAATGGTTTCTTACATGTATATGTGTTTGTTAATTTACTAAAATTAAAAGAAATTAAATGCGCATTCCAATTGATTCTAACAATATTTTTAACATTATGATTTATGATTGGGGAACGTTGTAACGCAGTTCGTTACATCCCGTGGACCCGAGAGGTCGAGGGTTGAGTCTCGTGTTGCCATAAGTTGTAGCTTCCATGTTCCTGATGGTGCCCGGATAGTGGCGATTGATTTGCAACCTGTCACACTGGGACTCAACATAAACATGCGAAATGCGGTTTGTAACACCTCTGCCTACCCCTCTCGAGGAATTACGGTGTGAGTTTGTTTTGTTTATGATTGGTAGTCGCGGTTCTCCAGCTGAGACCAATTATTCGTCAATGGTTTTATTAATTATAGTTTTAGTTTTGACAGAAAAAAAACTAGATAATATTTATAAAAGTCTGTTGTACCTAAATTCATAGTAAAAAAAACTGGTCAAAAGTTGAGACTGGTTTTTTTATTTTCATTCATGACCAGGCAGGCATTTGACCCCAAACCCGCCTGATGTTAAGCGGCGATGAGGTCTAAGGTGGATCATGCCTGCCTAGGAGAAACCTATTCACTCTTGCCATAAAGAGGCCCAAGTTATATTGGCCAGGGAACACATCGGCAGGCAAAGAATTCCACATATTTCCCTTATTACATACTGAATGACTGAATGAAGTAATGAGGCATTAATCTCGATGAGATGATATCAGCTATACGAGAAACCCTAACTGTAAGTCAAGGGCATCGTCGTGTCAATAGGAAGCGGTCTCACTTTCCATCAGGTGAACCAGCCTGTTTGACGGTGATGTATAAAAACCAGTTGAGAAGTATTCACAAGGTCAGATGATAGTATACAACGTCCCCGATACAGTAATTAAAACTTGACTGATTGTGTAATTATCAAATGATAATCTGCTAATTAGCGAGGCTCTTACGACAGTAATCATACCAATGACATCACACAGATGTTTGGACGAATACATTCGATGCATCTTGGCTGGCTTTTTACATGAGTTTTCATTTTCTATTGTAGAAACCTTCTGAGGGATAAAGGGCAATAGGCAAAATGGATCCACCACCAATAAGAATGACATGTAGATTAAATTAAAGGTCTTTTTATACACAAATAATACTGCAATTAATTATTCGCATAAACAACTTATATTTTAACCTACAAATGTCAATTTTTATACAATATAATTTAAACAAAACAGCATTTAGACTAATGAATGTATGTTAGCAGGCGTTAAAATTAACATACAAGTCATGTTTATTGAAGGTGGGACCACGAGTCATACATTTGAGCCCATCATCCTTTATGTTTATCTCCCGCATCCCGCAAAAGTTGTTTCTTCTTCTTTCTAACTACATTTTCAGATATAACAGAAAGGGACAAAATAATGTATAAAAATTGTGATTAGCCCTGTATCAGAAATTTTTGGAAACTGAAAACCCGGTTAAAATATACTGGAAAGAACTTCCAGGAATAAACCTACCTATCAAAGATGGTGTGGCACGGGTCTGGCACGGCTTTGGTGCCGAACTCTGGTACGACGATCCTGCCAGCAGCCCTGTTCTTCTTCAGGGTAGTGGACTGGAGGAACTGGCACTGGTATGTCGCTCGGCCATCAGCTATCGCGAACCTGCAATGTCAGATAATGTCAGAGGAGCATTGGCATTGAAACCGTCACGAAGGATGAAACGAAACAATATAAAAAGTAACATTCGTTTATACATATAAGTGAAATGAATACATAACGTAACTGAATACATAACGTAACAGCCACATAAAGACACACAAATTGACACACCCACAAAAATAAAAATAAAACTAGAAAACGAAAAACTGAAAAAAGTGTTTCCGTTACAAGTATGTATGATAAAGTAATGTATGAGTGAGGTGTATGTACGAAACTATTATGTATTTATGAGTAAATATGATAATCATAAGTACCTGTGCAGTAATGCTGAGCTGTCAAACAGATGGTCAAACCTCATGTCCCCGACCTTGAGCCCGCCGGGGCCATTGCGCAGCAGGCTGCCACGGACCCACTCTGGGATTTCACCTGGAATTGCAACAAACTTTAATAACATCTAGGGATAATTGCAACATAATCTAGGGACAATTTTAACACATTAAAATAACGTATAGGGAGAATCGTAACAACTTCATAATTACGTTGGCATATTCTTAATTAAATTATATGCATTGTGAAACTTGTATAAAGTATTATTAGTTTCAAGTTTAAAATAATGATTAGTTAAATACAAGTAAACCTTCACTTTGATTCTTTCTACCGACCCGACAGGCCGAGGGTTCGAGTCTCGGGTTGCCGTAAGTTGTAGCTGCCATGTTTCTCAATGTGCCCCGATAGTGACAGATTCGCAACCTGTCACACTGGGACTTAACATAAACATGCGAATAGCGGTGTCTAGCACCTCTGCCAACCCCTCTCGAGGGATTACGGCGTGAATTTTTTTTTTATGTGGTTCTTTCTAGTCTTAATCCCAGTTAATACGAGATATTTTCGTTTATTAATAACTAAATAAATACAAAAAATCATTCAAAATAGGAAAGCATCCAAGATTCCGGTACAAATATGCGCGATCATCAGCAAATATTTGCCGGGGCGGCTTGACTAATATTCAATTGAATTATGATTTTAATACCTATTTCATTATTTAAAACACACAATAACTTTACACATTACTGAGTTAATTCTGAAAACTACAATCGTATAAGCTATATTTAACATATAAATAAATAACAAATGCAGATTTTTATTTATTTATTAACTACGCGTTAATTAATTTTAGAAAACCCTCTAACAGAAAGCTACGGCTATACGTCGTAGTAACAGCGACTACGCCAATTCATTAGAAAGTTACTATGACGTTACCATGACTACGCTTTTGTAGGAGTTCTTTGTATACTTCAAAAATAGCTCCGTCAAACATTATTGTGTAAACCCGTCGTATATTTGCATTTCTGAACAAACTTAAACTTTATTTATAACGTTTTCATTAATTTTTATTTCTGTTAATTGTAAAAGTTGAATAGCGTTTTTAAGTATTTTTTTTGACAGTTAGTAAGCATTAGAATGTCGTACTGTAAAGCACAGAAGCGTCAATATCGGATAATCGACTTTTAAACAATATTACACACATATTGTCAATCATTTATATTGATATTGCTATATGGAAGTAATTTAATTAGCTGCACAGGTTTATCTTATTGACAGTTGGGAGTGTAGCTAGAATTATTATGTTTAAAACTTGTAAGTTGTAGTAGAAAATATTGTATTTGAATATTGAAAAAAGCAACTACGGAGGTTTCTTGTCGGATTCTTCCCCGTAATAGCAATCCGAACCGGTGGTAGTTAAAAAAAACACGATTTGAAAGCGCTTATTTTAAGTCTATTCGAATAAAAACATTTTGACTTTGACTTTGTCAGTAAATTGAATAAATATTACATAATAATAAAATAAATAAATAATAAATCTTTATTTCGGACATTTGAATCCATAGCGGTAAGTGTTGGGTTAGTTAAGGTAGTTGATTTAGAAGTATGTTAGTATTGTTATATATATAATTTATAATTTAGGTTAGATTGCATTGGTTACATTATTTAACACATCTAGTTTTAGGTATGACCATCCCTACCCAGTGATTCTGGAAGGGACAGTCAAACCTTGCCGCTATACTTTTTATAATGATGTTGGTACTGTCATGAAGGCGGTGCAGCATTGATGCCGCTTTTTTGTGCATTACCGCCTCGAATAATACTTTAACAGGTTAATCTTATAAAATACCTGTTATTTTCCCTTCAATTGGTGCGATGACTTCTTCTTCACAGCTTCGGAGCCATATCGAGGAGTCGCAGTTCGGATACAGTTTGGTCTCGGTCGCCATCTTTTGACAATGGAAATCGTTTTTTAATTATAAATTATTATCTTTCAAATAGATCTATTTAAAACAATAACATTCATTATTTCCATGTTGGAGTGGTTTTAGCTACTTCTTTACTTATTTGAATCTAGAACAATTATTATTTATTTTATTTTATTAGTACAAAAATATAACAGATTAAATATATATAATTTTAAATAATATATACACTAAATATGTAATATAATAAATATGTTTACATGACTCATTATATCCAAATCCACGAACGAACGAACATACGAACGAACATTAACGAACATAATACGAACATTTCTATTTCAATTTACAATCCTCAGCGGGAATCGAGACCACTACCCAATGAAATAAACAATAACATCACATCACGAAATAATTTGTCTAATAAAGTTTTAACTACAAAATATCTAGTGGCGATTGAATTAATTCAACAATCAATTGAAACAAACACAAATTAAAACAATTTTGAATAAAAACCAAATTTTTCACTATTTCCGGTTGCTCTACAAACTTACTTTGTAAATTATATATCTCGAGAGGATTGACTTCAGGTTCAAGTATTAGCTAGTCCAGGTCTTGGCAAGTAGTGGTAGCTGAGTGACTTGATGCTGACTGCAATGATGTACAGAATCGCTATCACCTGAACAGCATCACGTGTCGACCTACACTATGAATGACCAATCCATGTGTAACACAACCTCTGATAAACGTTTATCATTCCTGTAATATTTGATATCTTATGCGTTTATGTTTTAGTCTTACCTAATTTTAATGATTACTTTTAATTGTAGCTGAAGAATTTCATTATTGCAAGTCGATAATTTTACTGTGATTTTATATATTTATTAACATTAACTGGTTACACTTTTTTGTTTTTATTCACAGAAATATTATATACGTTCGAAGACATACATACCGTCTCACGAGGAAGGTAACAAATATTACTTTTATAATTTTAATTCTGACATAGAAGAACCCCGAAAGCAACACTTGTTTTATTTTTATATTGTAATCGTTACGTTAAACAAATGATTTTTGAGTATTCTATATATTTTTATGTTGCACATTCATTAAGCATCCCAGTAACTGATTACAGACAAATTAGCATTGTTTATTTTTAATATTTGTCGGAGCAAGGTTGATAAGAATCGATTTTTCGCCGTAATCACTACAAATTTAACGAATTCAAAGTCAAAAAGAAATTGATAAAAATATTTGTTGTGAAAAACTTATATCTAAAAACAAGATTATTCATGACTATTTGACCCTACCAACTGCCTACTTCGTGACCGTTTCTTTAAAACATTCTCCCAATTTTACCTTTTAAATCTTCCCTGTATCAAGACAAAAAAGAATCATTCAAATAGGTCCAGTCGTCTTTGAGATTTAGCGAGACAAAAAAACGGCTTCATTTTTAAATAAAGAAAGATGAGGGTGGTGTAGCGTAAAAATAGTTTTTTTGTCTACTGCCAACCAGAAACTACATTCAATTCGGTGAAGCCGTTTAAAAGAACCGAGACATAACAGGCACGATCCAAGATGTTGATTATTGTTTGAACGCAATGCCAAATAGAAATTAAAACTCTATTTGTAAATATTATCAATCAGTCAGGTATGTTGGTACCTAACTAAATTTTTATCAGAACAACTCTATATGGAGAATAAAAAAATTGTAGCGTTATTAACACGCGTTACCCCTTCACCCCTATCCCTTTTTAAAGCCAGTGTAATATATTAAAACTTCAATAATCCACTTATACAAAAGTTCTATTGATTTTTATCGATTTTACACAGAAACAATACTCACAATTACACGATCACAGTATTCAATATATTCCGAAACGCCTGTCTACTCGAATATCTCGAGGTCGTTGTTACTCGGCAGGTGGTCATCTGCGTCTTCTCAGTTGTCATGGAAACCGACTAGCAGAGTTCCACAGAGGCTGTGAGCTCTGACAGGGCCGAGTCTCGAATGGCCGTGAATAAGTTCACCTAGAACCTGACATTGGCTTTGCTAAGGGCAAGGGAGGGGGTTGACCTGCTGCCCGAGGAGTTAGCGGACGCGGTTTTCTATTGCCTAACTTTAAAACAAAAAGTCTTGAAATTTTAGTCGTAATTTTTATATTTAGCAAGCATTTGGACATTGATATTGACATTGAAGACCTCGGTGGCGCAGTGGTATAAACAGCCGACTGCTACGCTAGAGGTTCCGGGTTCGAAGCCCGGCGGGGGCGGGACTTTGTGTTATTTGCAAGACGCATTGTTTCGCTTACCGGTCTAGGATGTTGTATTCTTATTCATTCAGTATATACCATGTCCTTGCTTAGCACCTGCAATACAAGTTCTTACGATACAGTGCAGGGCTGAGTCAATGTGTGTCGTGAAAAAAAAAAGAAGGTAATGAACTAGTCTTGAAACCCTATTTACTATCGCCTATAGAGAGAGATCCTGGTTTTGATAGTCAACGAGCACATCCGCCGTGAGACAGCAATCCTTTGAACCATGTTACTAACATCTTCGATATCTTCATTAGTGGTGTGTTTGTTGCTCTCTGACCAGTCCAACAGATTAGCATTTGCAATCTATTTGGAGTACCACTCACTTGGTTCTTAATCTCCCTGTTTTCTAATTGGAATGTGCTACTTTTTTAAATAACTCATTTTAGCAAAATCATGCATAATCTTTTACAAACATTTTTTCATATCTCTAAGAGATAAAACTGTTATTGTCAACAGTACAAGCAAGTAGTTCGATATGAGCTGCAGGAACTTACCATCGTTTTATATGACTAGACTTTGTAAAATAACGAATTAAAAAACTCACCCATCGCACATATCTGCAAACTTGTTTGAATCTGCCAAATCTAATAAACATTTCAACTAAATTGTCTTTTACTAGGCTACGATCCAACTGTGAATCCGGTGTTGTGGATTCTAATTTAGAATTCTATTCTTAACAGTCACGCTGAGTCAATCTGCATCGGCTGGGAAATATCTGATGCTAGAAAGACAATCCGGGAAAAAAATATCTGTATTTTTACGTAATAAACATAAATTCTTCGGCAGATTTATTCGTTTAGGAAATCGAGAAGGGAAATGTAACCAATGAAACAAAGTGTAAATATTTCATAATCGTATGAAATATCAAGTATTAGTTAATGACTAATGATGGAGTGTTCTATTGTATTGAAGGAACCAACCAATGGTCACCATGTCGTTCTCTTGTCCCAGAAAAAACTGTTCCGAGTATGAAAAAAAACTCGAGACAGCATGTCTTAAAATACGTTACAGTCATTCCATCACCTGAAGACCGTTCATGTATAGTTGTGTACATGCACAGTGTTCTTGTGTGCGTATCGTTACTGAACCAATGTGCAATGAAAATTACAACTAGTTTAATCAAACCGCCTTCATAAGACGGAACAACCGTAACATACGTTAAAAAAACCATACTCCGCTATCACCTTGTACCTTGTTACATTCAGATCGTTGTGGATAATCCAACTCCACCCCCTCCACCCCTGCACCAACCCCGACCTTCCCCGACCAAGGTTATGAAACCTCCTCATCAGCTGAAATATAATACCCTCATGGGGTTCTCTAACAACGATACGTCAGGGAAATCAATTTGTTGTACTTACTTGAATGTTATGTATTTCTATTTTAACTGATGGAATTTTTAAATAAAGAGTTCGTGTTTTTATAACCATAGCATGTGTTTTGTCATTGCCTTTTATTGACTAAATCAAAGTTTTTAAATAAAAGTTTGAAACTCTACAAAGAACAACTACCCACTTTGATGCGTTTAAAAAATCTCTAATTAATCTTAACATCTAAAACTTATTTTTAATAATGAAGACATTGTTTTTTAGATAATAATAATCACGTTTTGATTTATAACTTTCATCGACTGATATTACAGCTGCTGGGTTTTATTTTTATTTATTTCACACGAAACAGTCAAAAGAAGAAAAAATAGTAGAGGTACATAAATAAAGAAGGGAGAGAGAAGGAGAGGTTTGTATTTCTTAAGCTAAGAACTCATGACGCAGTGTCAAACCGCAGCCACTGCGGGCTATATCAATTAAGCATCATTATTTCACAATAATTGACTTTTAGTAGTACTCATACGCGTACATATATCGGTGCTCATAATCAACATTACCAAGTCATCGTGTTAACAATCACAGGTGGATGTCCGAAATCGTCATGAAAACGATAAGTTTCGGACATTAACCAACGATGTTAGTGGATGTTAACATTAACCTGTTAGTCTAAGATACACTGTACTTCGGTCATTAACAGTAACATGTAGACTAATGACACACACCACCCGGAATTAAAAGGGTGGCGCGAGTGAGTAGTGGCAGTGACCTTAAAGTTCAAAGGTTGGGAAGCCCCTCTATACACGTGCAGCGTGCAGCGCCACCTGGTAGGTACACGCGACGTGCAAACGTGCTGCAACACGAGGACACTCTTGCAATAACAGATTAAATTTTATTACGCCTTACGATACCTTTAAAACCGAATTCCAAAAAAGGAGGAAGTTCTCAGCTTGTCTTAAAAAACACAGATCAATAACATAGACTTTAAGAATCATCCCAAAGGCAATAAAAATATGTACGGATAATAAAAAATATTACTCGGCGATAAAAATCAGCAATATATAATTTATAACGTAGTTATATCTAGTGAAAAGCAAAAGATAGAGACGCATGGAAATCATTGGAGGAGGCCTTAACCCAAGAAAGGGGTTCTTACATTACGCAACAATTGTAGAACTAATGAAGAGTAAAAAATACAATTATAACAAACATTAATTACTAAATAAAAAATATTATATATCACTAACATACTACTTCAAATGTAACTAAGAAATAAACGGCTTTTTATTTATTATTATGTAATGAAAGAATTTATAAAGATTTTATTGTAATCGTTGCTTAGGTGTGATAATGGATTAGCGGGTTTAATTAACGACTGATTAATAATACCAGTATATTTTTAAGTTTTATCAATAAACGATTACGTTAATCAACTTATTTTAAAAGTTCTAAGTTTCTCAAATTAAACAAAAATATAATATAATGTAAAAATGAACAACAAATGTTGAAAGATATCAATTACTACGTTCTCGAGACTGCGGTGATTATGTTTATCGAATTCGTTTAGTATTCAGATTATAGCATATTATAAAATTGTGTCACAAACAAATTAGTATGTTTTGTAAAGGTGAATTTATACTTAAACATTTTATTGGGTATTTCCATGTATTTTTATACCACATCACGGGCAAACAAGCAGACGGTTCACATGATGGAAAGTGATACCGCCGCCTATTGACACGACGGTGCCTTTGATGTCTTGAACGCCAAGAGCACCGCCAATGCGTTGCCCATGTAGAGGTAAAGATTTTATACCTCTCGTGCCAGTAATTACACTGGCTCTCAAATCCTTCGAACCGAAACACAGCGAACTGTTTCACGATGTAAATAGAATGGAGGGTGGTACCAACGCAGACGATCTCGCACGTACAATCACGGACGCGCACGCGCTACCACCTTAAGGTCGAGTTTTGTTTGCAGGTTTTGCGGCTGGGGACTTTCATACTATATTTATGAATGGATGAAATTATCATACTTTTAAAACAACATCATGATTTCAATGAATGATTTGCTTCCTTTACCGTCATTGGTAATAGAGATTTACTACGGCCAATTAGGATGGCGCTTGCGATCCAACCCCTAAAACGTAGTATTATCGCGTACAGAGGAATTTCGATTGCAAATGATACTGATGACCTCGACTATATTGACTATGTTATTCGACTACATCTACCATTTGAATTTGCCCGTGTAAACGCATTACTACATACTTATCCATACCTTTCTTATCTCGTTAGATCTACCACCTGTAATGTTACTAACTTTGAGTTGCAATGTCGCGTCGAAGTGCAGCAGACCGATCATTCATCTATTGTCGTACACATCGTTCGGTTCGCAAACGTATGACACATTATAGAGCAGCTCAATGCTACAAGTAAATGATGTACTATCACTATCAACTGACGTACAAACACCGAGAAACGTGATTCGACCGGTTTTTTTGTTAGAATTTAAATACTGCAACGAACACTTATCACCGTATCACCATCGTAACGATATCGTTTCGCCTCGGGTTGACCGCTCCGGCGAAAACGTTCAGAGTCAATAGGTAACCTTTAACATTCAAGTTTGCAAATGGTCTATTGTGCAACCGCCTATAATTGTACGCCCTATCGTTTGAAATTGTTCGGTGGTTGCATATAAAAATGTCAAACCGCCTGGCGGTTCATCCGCTAGTGCGAACCTATGGCAGTTAAAATTCGAGAGAAAATCAAAACTAGTTTGACCAGGACCGTGACATTGATGATGGTCAAGTCGCTGTAAGTACCCACATGTGACATTATGCCCCCGGCCGAGACAGGTGCATAACACGTGCCAATTAATTTATCGGGCATTCACATTTTAATTTGAATAAGGTAGCAATTACATCCTTTTTATCTAATCGTCTAACAGTGAATTAAATAAATTAAACTCTAATCTCGATAATCAACTTTATTGCTTAATCCAAATCATGCATTTTTGCTTTTCATTTGATCTCTGAAAAAAAAAACGTAAGGTATATTTCTATTTAATATTTTAGTGCCTTGAGTGGAGATTTGTTTTGGTTTTATTAAGAGTTGAATTCGAGGTCGAAAAAAGGAGAAAAGTTCAGCTACGAAATGCCTCTGGATGTTTACTACTGCTGTATTATTTTTAATTTATAGACAAACATTAAGAAGTTTATAAGTATTATTTTAAGGGTCACAACACATCAAATTCCAAATTCATACGGTAGCATTTGGATATATGACTTTTTTGCATTTAATATTGTAATACAGATTCCATATAAGTATAGAACGCACTTGCAACACGGGCAGGGTGGACAGGGCGGGGGTGGGATGCACTTGCAAGGGTGCAAGTAGTACTCCTCTCCGAGCGCGTAGCAGCGGCCCAGGTTCAGCAAGTCCTCCAGATCACACCTGCAAGTATTGCCTTGCTTATATAAGATGGTACTGAATGTACTACATTAATTTCAGGTCTCAATTCGCAGATAGAGTGATTTTTAGACTACTACCATAGTAACTCAAGCAGAAAGTTCGCCTGCAGTCCTAGCATGCTAAACAAATGAAAGATAGCACGGAAGACGAGATACTTCTCTGTCATAACAAAGACAAAAAAAAGAGATAGCCTCCAACTCGCGCCCCTATAAGGCTCTCGCGGCGTGGGCTAGCCCTGTTGATGGAAAATGATACCAACGCCTATTGACACGACGACGCCCTTGATATCTCAGAACGCCATGAGCACCGCACCATATAGAAGTAACTTCCTAGTTGAAGATCTTACTTGGCAGCCTCCAGTAATTCCGCTTCCCGCGCGTTGAGCTGTGGCACCAGGTACTCCACGATGCCAGCAGGGCCGAGGGTCACTGGTGTGCTGCAGACCTGCATTCCGTAACACTTCACAGGGTCCGCCTGCTCCACCAGCGCGCTGTCTATTGAACCTCTACCCTCAAAAAGACCTGGACAGAAGAATCTAGTAGTGGTATCACAATATCAAATAAACATAACACATAACATAAACTCGTGCCTTAATCCTGCCAGAGGGGTTGTCAGAGGTGCATACCGCATTTTGCATGTTTATGTTGAGTCCCAGTGCAACAGGTTGCGAATCTATCAACACTTTCCGGGCACAGCTACATGGAAGCTACAACCCGAGACTCGAACCCTCAAAACCTATCGGGTCGAATCAAACTGAGCTATCACGTCCTCCTCTATCAGATCCTACAAATATTCGTGCCTAACCTAAACTTATAATTTTTATCCCGAGGAATAAAATAACGAAATCTACGCAGACAAAGTCACGAGCAAAAGATAATAAGTTTTCGACGAACAAGTGAAGTAATCAAGCTGAAATGTCCCATTTTATATTGGTGACAAAATTGTTTTTTTTACAAATTTCAGTATCATCAAACACATTGTCAATAATGCTCATAAGTCACACAAAATCATTTGCCGGGTTTCGACCTGATGAATAGCATTAGAGGCAAAGTGAATCATCGACCTTCCTACATCTTTAGAAAATATTTTTAACATACTATTTACATAATAACTAGTATTTAGTTAGTGTCTAGATTAAATTTTAAGTAATTTTCTATCTTCAATTAAAGCAACGCCTAAATGGGCTGATTTGAAAACCCACTTTTAAAAAACTCCTCTGTCATCCGGGCGGTGATTGCTCTAGAGTTGAGGTAGTATAATTCGTAATAAGTATACCTAACATTAAAGAATCTTAGCTGGTACTGTCATTGAATGCCGGTGTTGATCTACGGAAACGCGTCGTTCGCGTTTAGAAAAAAAAATGGAAAATTCAAAGAAATTATTAAGAATAATATTTTCCATACAAAACTTTACTTCAACATGTAAATATACCTTGCATGATGCTTGTAATGAATCTAGCGGTTGAGAAGCCGATAGACAGATGCCCTTGTTCGGTGTTACTCTTCACTTTACAGATGATCTCGTCCGCGTCACGGACGAGCCGGGTCAGGCAATCTAACTGAGGCTATAACACAAAATACTTTTTAAATACCTACCTGTAGGTGCTCTGCTATAAACGAATTATAATGATGAGGAATTATCGAAAACTTCTCTCATAAACTTCTGTATTGATACTATGCACAGACAATAATAAAAATAATCATTGTAATAACTCACTGTCTGTGTTTATCAGCCAGTAACACTATGGATCCTAAACGGAGAGATTTTGATGCGTTTATACTCGTAAATAATTAAACAGTTGATTCATTCGGAATGATCCAACTCTAAAAGAAGAGAGCTTGCCCTCGCAGACACGAGAGCAATTTACATTCGTTGGCAGCATAGAGGCTGTTTCTTCTTTTTTCTTTCTCACTACAGGGAGAGAAATATCTAGTCTCGCGAACGATGTCAAAGTTATCTTGTATAAAATAGGTTTTTGTTACTTGTGGAAAGCTGGCAGCTTTCTTCTGCGCAGAGAAGACCGGCACCCTGGTGCACCGGCCAGTGCCGCCGACCACCGGCACCGTGACGGTGGAGGGGTCACCGCCGACCACCGTGCTCAGCAGCTGGTTGGCGCGCATCGAGTTGATCGCGTTCACTCCGAGCACGCGCCGGCGGTCGTATGTACCTAGCTTCTTTAATGTCTGCAGTTTGATAAAAAGTAGAAGATTTTTTGAGTTTTACATTAGAGCGATCTTTGCCTTAATATTAAGTGACAGATACACATAATTGCTTAAAAGATGATCGAGAACTACTAATTCTAGTAAAATTACGACATAATCGGCTTATGGGTTAAGGGTTGAACAAATCAAGAAAGTTTACTTACAAGTGTATAACATAGAGCTTATAAAATAAAAAGTCGATAATTTTGACTTCACTGCCAGACCTTTCATTAATTTGCGTAGTAAATAGATAGCAAGGAGTACAATACGTAGTTTCTTACTAACATGCATGCAGAGTGCGAAGTTACAATCGACCGGGGGAGTCTGTACTGCAATGACCGCGTGAGGGCAGAACTTGGCGCAGGCGACGGTGACGGTCCTCACGTGCTGCAGGTTACGGTGGAACAGCTGGTGATCCTGCAGGAAGCAGCATGGCGGCAAAGGGTACGAACCACCACAGATCAGCACCACCTCCGCTTCCTACACACAAATTCCAGCTTAGCTTAAGTTGGTTTGGTGCACAAAAGCCTTTTTGTCCCACCACTGGATCTCTTGTTAACCAGGATCAACAGTAGTGTCCAATGAGATGCAGCCGTGCAACGATAAATCAGATGAAGATGAAGAAAGATTACTCCAGCTTTAGTTTTAATCTGTTACCAGTGTACCTACCATGAGTTTTACCTTCGATTGTCGCTTGCGACTGCAGTTACAAAGTTTGTATGAATCTTTATAAAGCGCCTCTAACGGATTGATGAGGAATTAGGATTCCTCATACTAAATCCCTGTAGTAGTCTATGTTTCCTAACGTGTAGATAAACTATACGAACTCATGTTAGACACACAGGGGAATGAATTACTATTGCCTTAACGTTTTCATAGTAGATAAGTACAATTACTTTTAAGTGACATCATGACGAGGTTTGATTTAGGTATTTCACGAATACGAGACTGATTCCACGAAATGATATTAGTAGGGTACTAAGTAGTCCGGTAATAATAAACTCTTATTTATTAGCAGGTTTAATTTCTTAAAGGTAAGCAAATGTGCAGAACCTCTAAAGCTTCTTTCAAGAACTTCCTCCCCTGGTAAGCCTCGACCTCCGTACTAGTATCAATGTGCGCGATATCGTGAGCCACACCCATCACCCTCCTTTCCACGATCTCGTCGTACAAAGCGAGGATCTGGATCAGTCGCTGCTGCTTCAGCATCAGACAGGCGATGCGACCGACGTCACTGCCAGCGCCTATCACTGCCACCTGTGGTTAAATGTCTTTTATTTTTACTGTTCAGGATCATCGTAGTCGTTTCTCTTCGCCATTTTTGTAAAAGGTTTGAAAAAGTTAAAATCAGGCCCTAAATTCCCTTACAAAAAATGAAAGAAAAACCAATACTAATGCATACCTATAAGTTATCCTACCTTCAGGTATAAGGAAAAAGGTAGCGGCGATTATATTTCCCATAAAAACAATATTACAAATATCGGACTATTGGATTGCTTATGTAATAAATAAGCATCCCATAGATATTAAGTTCATAATATGAGTTTGTGCCAAAATTTTGCATGCTTTTATAAAGCGAAATACGTATGAACTATTTTAAACGAACGTAAACATCTGTAATGCACCATATTTCTAGCAAATAAATATATCATTTAATTTCATTTCAAACTAAACTAAGATATTCGGAGCACACCCGCCACTGTCCCACAACTCTTGTTTAACAGGGTCAACAATGGCGTTCTTTGATCCGCATCAACGAATACTGCAACTGTGCAATGAAGCACCAGCAAGCAGGCTATGCCTTGACTTCTGACTGCCTTGGGACTCGGAACGAATTAAATCAGAAATAAGAATCCGATTTCACCCACTACCAAAAGCGAAGACAGTAATTGAAGCGGCCAAAACAACCTTGTCTAGAAAACTAAATTGTCCTTTCTTTTCGACAAACATCATAGTCTGAACGCCTACCTTCCTCTTGGGGACCCTGGGTACGAAGCAGTAGTTCTCGCAGCGTCTCTCCAGCATCGCCAGATCTTCAGACATCACGTGATTCTGGAACCCAGCCCTCCTAGACTTGCGTACATCTGCATGTTTCATGCGCCATTTCACAAATATCGTTTTGATATCCAACTTTCGAAGCATGTTTTTGTACTTTGTGATTTGTTTTGTAGATTTTTTTTTTTGTTATTTTCTAAATCATGTTTTATGGAGTATGTGATTTGATGGCTGATGTCATTTGTATTGAAACATGTATAGCTGACAGTTAGCTGAAAGCAATAAAGGAAATCTGCCTCTGCAAAGGGCCGTGCTATAGTATAAGCTGTGTAATAGACAGTATATCTACTGCTAATCTAATGCGGACTATTCTGCCTTTGTCATGGTCTCTTTAATTATTTTATTTTTCTATTTTTACTGTCAACTATGGGAACATCAGAGAAGCGACACCTAAATTGGTGTTAACCATTTATCCAGATTGTTTTAATTTCATGATGCTACTATTGCTATATGCTATGCTATGCTGCATGGATCCATTATTTTAAAAATTGGTGATTATTTAGCTGAGACTAAGATGTTACATTATACATATATTACAGAGGCGGATCTAGGAATGATGTTTGGGGGGTTATACTTTTAAAATTACGTAATTTTAACGCTTTTTTGGTGGCTTGTCCTTACACATTTTGCGTTTTAATTATGTAAGGGCTAAAAATCCGAAAAATGCAGATGCTTTGGGGGGGCTTGTGCCCCCTAGCTCATTCCCTGGATCCACTAGTGTGTACTAAGCCACTAAATTCCTTTTCATTTTCAAAAAGCTTGATTTGTAGTTTAATTTTAATCCAATCAATTTTAATTTTTTTAAAGGGTATATGAAATAAAACCAAAAAAATAGAACAGACATCAAATTTATAGATATAAGTTTCACCTATAATAATATATTTTAACATTTATACTGTTGAATTTATATTGTCTACCCTCATACAGGCATATTGTAGATACAACTTGGAGGATATTAAAATGACTAGAACTATTAGAGAATGACAACCGTCTAGTGTTCGTTTCAAACGGAAACATCAAACTCCGTTAAGTACATCAGCGACTTTGAAAACGAAAATAAAAACCATTACAGTGTGTCTACCATGAATTATATCTTCTTGTGCCGCTAGCTGAAGTGACAAAGTATTTTTTCATAGCATCTCTACCGGGTGGGCAATTTAAGAATGCTAGTTCAAATAACTAATCTATGAATGACGAGTGCAAACGTAATCACAGGAACCAATACAACATAGAACCTTACAAAAAGGGCTTACACCTTAAAAGGTCGGCAACGCATCTGCTGACATCCTTCAGCTACAGACGTCCGGGGCACACCCGCCACTCTGTCCCACCACTGCAAATCCGGTTCACCAGGATCAACAGTGGCGTCCTTTGATCGAATAATCAACTATTAATGCAGCTGTGCAATGACGCACAGGCTGTGCCCGGACACCCTACCGGCTGTCTTGGGACCCGCAACGAACTTAATCAGAAGAAATAGGAGGTAGTAAGAAAGCGATTTCAGACTTCTCTCTCAGCAAAGCGGAGACAGCAATGGAAACGGCCCAGAGGCCAAAAGCTAAAGGGATCTACGGTCAGGAGACGTCTAACCGTCAAAACACCACGGCAAGCTACTAACTAACAGGGGATAAATTAAATACTAACCTAAATCTTACACCAGTAATATTGGTGACAAAACTTTTTAAAGGCACGGAAGTTTCCCTTCGTTTTCACAAGATCTAGGTGATAAATAGGACCACAGGCGGAGCTACTGACGTCCATAGGCGTCGGTACCACTTACCATAAGATGAGCTCCCTGCAGTAGGCGCTCCATGGTGTATAAAAAAGAATCATGGTAGACACACAGGTCTTACAAAATAAAACTTATCGAGATTCTGTCTCTTATCTCAAAAGCACAAATGTAGAGGAATGAGACGATAACTAGATTCGATTAGTCACTTTTGGTTACAATGATGTTTACTTTTCCATGTTCAGCTATACAATAGATATAAGTATATAACCTTTAAAATGTAGCATAAAAATAAAACACTCCATTCCCTGACTTTACGACATCGAAATGCGACTATACGTTACAATTGTATCTGTTTTAATTAACCCTTAAAACTAAGTAGATTCAAAATCACCTTTCACTAAATAAACAGAGATTGCTTCTTTAATATAAATAAACAATGTATGTATATTAAAATAGAAATAAAAATCTTTAAATTACTTACAAAAACAATAATAATAAACAGACAGAATCTTCAATTTTGGCAAAACAATGACTCAATAAGTTAACAGATCTTTGCTAAAATTAAAAAGTGCGCAACATTTATGTAAATAGAAAACTTAACAAAAACAAAAATAAAATAAAATGCACAAATAACTGCCGGCCAGTTTACCATTAACACTATATATATATAGATAAATATATTTGGGGCAATATTTATTACATAGTCTTCATAATTCATTCCCTTTCCCTGAGATACTTGTGTCTTTAAGATATTTTACATATTTTTTTTAGATAACTAATACATAAGGTTTACCTGTATTATACTCATGAAGAACCTTATGTACATATTATTATGTAAACATAGATCTTAAATGCTAAATTATGTTGTTCTATATCTTATTGCTTTTAGCACAACATTGATGTTGACAAATCAACAACCGTAACCAACTTTTAAAAGCGATTAGAGACTGTCTCATTCTACTAGTAGAGTAAACATTTGTCTCTTTCTTTTTTTTTGACAGTGACGTTTTCTAGTAAGAACACACATCTTACAGATCAATTAAATACAAATGCATCAGATTACACGTAAGAGAAACTAGACGGTTCTCATTAAACGGGAAGGTAGCAATCGGATATCTTAAACCTTAAACAACATTGCAGTACTCATTCCAAGAGTTAACTCGGTTAACAGAAAAGTTAACGAGCATGGGAAAACAAGCAGACGGTTCACCTAATGGAAAGTGATTCCTTCGCCTATTGCTACGATGCTCTTATGTTTTAAACCGCCAAGTACACCGCAAATGCGTTGCCTATGACGAGGTTAAGATGTGATTACACAGGCTGTCCAACCTTTCAAACCGAAATACAGCGAACTGCTATACAGCAGAAATATAAAGCAGGTTTTAATAGTACTGTGTACTGCAATATTGTTGTAATGTGTCACCCGGCCGCAGCTTCGCCTACATTAAGGTCACAACCCGCCCTCGGCGTCGCTTACAAAGTACTTCATAAGAAATGTGCCGACAATACTCGACACCGGCACAACAAACCTTTTAAAGTAACACGCTCGACATTTTTAACATTTCAATACTGGAAAAGAAGTGACGAATGGTTAATTAGCAACAAGAGGTGACTTCGGTGACTAGTTATAATGTTGTTAAAAGACATACGATTAAATAGCAACATGAAGGCGATTTGTTCTTCGACACTATATAATAGGATTGTCGAATTTATATATCTACAAAATAAACTGATTTACTAAAACATATTAAACAATAATTAAAAACCTTTTAACAATATGTCATATAAAACAGTTAACTAAATGATAAAAAATTGTCATATTCGCCTTTAACCATGTGTTTTATTGATGTTAAAAGGTCTGTTGTAACGCTGTTGACAGTGTCTAACTTATAAACTAGTTACAGTACAAGATAAGATATACATTTGATTAAACGGTTACTTCATATTATGTACAAGTCATACGAGAAGAGCGAACGAAATAAACATCCCTTTTAATAGTTATAAATGACAGTATTAAATATAACATTTCAAATAGACATGGCAAACTATACATAGTAACATTTTGTAAATCCATCAAAAGTTTAATTCTTTTTTTTTTTTGTTTTGTTTCTAAGAGAAAATTTTACAAGTTGAATATTAAATATAAAGCGATTTAACAAGCAAAGAAAGGTGGCATCAGTACAAATTGAGCAGAAAATAGATATATATCTCTCTCTGTGGAGTAACTATTACATTGATGTTTTTTTTTTTAATTAAGCAACACGTTTAGAGTAACTATAGTGAGTGTATACGCCTTACAACTATACTTGAGAACGTTTCCAAAGGGTCTCAAGTGATTCACCCGGCGTCACCACACATGAACCTTCACCCTTCAGGCATAAGGTTCGTTTCAACACATCGAAGCTGCAGCGGGGTTTTCTACAATCATCTAACTCTTACATAAAGTTAACCTCTTACTGGCAATATATACGATAACCAGAACCTTCATTACGTCGCAAAGGAGACTCATACCCATCAACTATAGAATATAATATACAAGATGCTATTCGAAACGGTTCAAGAGATGAAAGCCTCCTCACAGGAGTCAACTAATTTTAGTTCTTACGCTTTATCTATAGACAGTTTATATTTAAATATAAGGCAAGAACGAGTTGTGTCAATTCGTGGACAAACAAACTAATAATGTTAAACATTAAACGGCTTAATTCTTTAATATAGAAACGACAAGATAGATTAATGGAAATCACATTAGAATCGGCATCATGTGTTTGATTCAAATCTTCTTCCGTTCAAAGTGTTTTGCTTAAAGTTGTTCACATCAACAATGGGGGTAAAATTTGCCTTTACGTCATGTTACAATTTATTTATTTAAATAAATTTACGGTTAAAAACCCCCTCCCCATTGTGATAAATTTACAAAAATGAATATAATAACTTTGATTATATTTAAATGTATAACATCTAGCGGCAGCACGCCTCACATGTTACATAACAAGATATATTACGACAAAATAAGTTAATATTGGGGCAACATTTAAAAAGTTTTTTTCTACTGATATATTATAACCCTGAAGATTCACTCAAGCTGAGATTTATGTACTGTCCCTGACTTACATGTATTTAAACCCTACATGCATGTACTGAATAACTCCAATTTTGTACCTACCCACCTATGTCTCTATTACTCTTTTTCGCTTTGCTAGACTCATGCCCACCGAACCCTCCATAGTAAACACGTGTCATTTACTTGACAGTTAGAAGTCACTTCTGTGACAATTATAACCAGTTTCTTGACTGACAAATCAAAGTTCACAAGGTCTCATCTTGTACAAGCCTCATGAAATGGTAATGCGCTAGAACCCTGTCAAATTAACATCCAAATGACGTCATCAAAAATTAGAAAGTACAGATAAGAGTACGGTACTAAGAGTTCAATGTCAGATTGTGACGTTAACTTGACGTCACCAAAATGACCGCAAGGCGCATTACCATTTAGCGAGACTTACACTGAATTAGTTAAAAAATTAATATAGTTATAGTACAAATATCAAATTCTCAATTAAGAAACCTCTAAGTCTTAAAAATCTCAGCTCGAGATCGAAACGTTATCAATTCAAAATTGAAAGTGACATTCAATACTGAACCCTTAAAAAAGATATTATTTTTACGTATGCAGTTGACATAACTAGTGTATTTATAAAAGCTCGATTATATCCTTGGGGGATGTTCAACGATTTAACTTTAAATAACAACGGTAACTACATATCAATCGAGAACGTTACCGACTAATCAGACGACATGGAATTATGTTTTAATTATTATATTTGTTTTAAATAAATAGTAGCATTGTTTAAAAAAGTGCACCAATTAGCTACCTATATTCAAAAAAGTCTGGAACACATTGCGTAGGTGAATAGTGTGTAAATGTCATCAAATAAAAATATTAGAAAAAATTATGTTCACAAAAAAAAACTGTGGTAAAGAGAAAAATATAAAGATTTTATTTATTTACCATGTAAGTTATACATCAATAAAGGTATAGGCATAAAAATAAAAAAAAACATTATATCTATTTTATGTTTTTGACAGTTAGTTACCGGTATCAGACTACTAAATACTCGGTATTCCGGTACCGTTATAGTTTATTTAACCGTTCGACAATGAAGCGTATTCTCTACGGATTGAGATTCATAATCCTCTTCAACTAGTAAGTTAATATTATAGTATTGCATCTGCCCACGGATTAAATACTTAAATTTAATTTATTTTAACATGCAAGATACTATTTCATCAAATCCCCTCTACTCGTATCAGATATCGATTCAAAATTACAAGAAAATTTCTAAACATATGTATGTGAGTACCTACATTCAGTTATTTTAAAAAAACAGGTCTTCTAAGTAGTTTTAATTTAATTAACGTACTACAAGGCAAGTGTAGGACAGAATCCAAAATTTTCCTATACAATCACCTATTCCTATACACGATAATGGATCTTATATTTAACATTTTAAGGTCGAATTTAATACAGAACTTTAACATGGCTAAGTCGTTTCTATTCGTAACATGTAACTACAACTACTTTTGGCAACTACGTTTTATCCCTAACCGTTACCGAGTGCGCGTGACATTAACATTTACAAGCGATAGTAGATTCATAAGTATATCATTGCACTTTTACATTACATAGGACCTTCGTTTTAGAATATTTTCTTTCATTTAATAAATTGTGCGTAGCTTATAAACGAGCAAGCACGCAAACGAACACGCATTTGGCGTGCGCGCGTCTTTTCCCTCTGTGCGATATCCATCGTCGTACGAATGTATGGTAGAACTATTTTTAATGAAACGCAACCGCTTACCGTCTAATAAGTAATATTATTGCAGATATATCAGATACAACATGTATGATAACACGAGACGGACACCAATATTATTGCTGTTATTTGTGCGACGGAGTTTATGGCAAAATAATATAAAACATATATATATTTATTAAAATATTCCATACACCAAGAAGTGTCAGCATGGGAAAGTATATAGGATGGAAACTAGGCACATTTCTTGATTTAAAGGAGTTAAAAGGTTCTTGCAGGGTTAGCAACGCTTGCGTGATACCCCTGGTATTGCAAACGTCCATAGGCTACGGTGACTGCTTACCATCAGGCGGGCCGTAAGCTTGTTCGCCACCGCTGTGGTACAAACTAGTACGAGTACCAAGTTTTACCACAACGTTGATTTTGAATAGGGCAAATATCTTTTGCTTTCCAATACTGACATTGCTTGTTAGAGATATATAAATGGTTATTAAAAATTATTTGCGCTTGAAGGCAGGAAGCACCGAAGAGTTAGAAACGCTAAAACATATATGTATCTTCTTTACATATCGTGAATGTATATGAAGAAGAAGAAAACAGAAGTATGCATGTAGTATCAAGTCTGTTAACACTTTGTACATAATACGTTAACAAAATTAGAAGAAATATCCATGAGGAAGCTTCGATTCTTTCATAATAACCTCAAATATTATTTATAGGATTTTATATAATTTTGTAAACAAACATGATAGGTAATGAAAAACAGTACATATACAGACGAATAGGTACAAAAATAAGATAACATTACATAGGAAACGGTAGAATATATATGTGGTATTAGTAGAACATAAACCGATAGTGTATATGTAGTACTAGTATATAAAGCAAAGCATGTAAACGTATTGAGCTTGTAAGCGTAAAATAATTGTAAACAAGCGGTTAAGAAATCACATTGAATGGCAGTGAGTTATGTTACTGGTGAATCATTTGAGAATACCATATACATTACAACTCAGTATATTGTATTAATTTAAAATCTCCAAGAACATTTCTTAAACATATTTTTTTTTTGCGTCATCAAACGATAGTCAAGGAATTTTTATGTTTCTTTTATAGACTATTTAGATTATTTATTTGAAATTCGAAGAACGGCAGTTGTCATCGTTTTGTAGTTTTTTGACATATGCAGGTAAACAGGAAATGTCATGTGAAAAGTAAATAGGCGTTAGCGTTCGTACATAAGCATGTCTTATATAATATTCTCAAACAATCCATCTACTACATTTAGGAGAAGGCCACTACTGATTTAATTATTGCTAATCCACCTATATCTGACGTATATTTATTTAACGATTATACGATTCGTATGAGAACTTTTTATTTTGAAGATACTGACAAATTTATTAGATGAATATTAAAGACGAAACATTTTTCCTTTCTTTTAATTATTTGTTTGAATTTATAGCGTACAAAAAAAACCTGTCAAAGTCATTAATGACATTCCTTTTTTTTATTTTGACAGATTTTCGAATGTATCCTGTATTAACATAGAGTTTTATAGAGACACGAAATAACGTATCGACTATGATTTATAAAGAAGCGACGAACATTGGAATGTCAACCTACAACCTACACGGACCATTTTTAAATTAAAACCGTTTGTTAATAAACACAAAAAAAAAAACACAATTATATAGACGCAAAAACATATTAAAATGCATTAATAATACTAATGTCATTTAGCTCGATAACTATTCGAAATATATAAAAAAAAACAAACGCGAATATCATGACGTCATCACTACAAAGTATCACCTTAAATGTTATATAAAAAATATACACGACAAATATAATAATAATTAATGATGACTTTTGTAAACACGAAACGATACGAACGCACTCACTAACCGGAAAACATTGGAATAACCATCATAAGAATTCATTTCATATTTTTTTAAATTTAACTTCTGTAATTACATTTCTCTACAAACTACGTTATTTGTATAATAATTTTTTAAACAGTAAAATGAAGAGAATCGCCGAAAACAACTTCCGATTTTTATACTTTTGTTGTGCTTCAGATATGTATATTTGAATGTTGAACGAGCGAGCGAGCGACCTTAACAGTTTAGTTATAATAACGCATATTCAATGGCAATATATATGTGACTTGTGTCGTTTTTGAACTCGTCCGAGCCCTGACTAGCGGGCCTGCCTGACCTTTACATTATTAAATGCAGCTATATATAAACCAGCTCCACTCGACGGTCCGTTGCTCCTTAGGCGATAATATCACAGATTCCTAAACACAAGGGAACGTTCCAAGACTCACGTGGCTACACGGGCGAGGGGGGGAGTCGGAGGGATAGGAGAGGGGGGGGGGGGGCGAAGGCTCATGGAGGAGCCACAGTACAGAAGTCCCACGAGGTTCCATCGCCCGCTTAACCCTCCGGCGAGCCACCGCACTGGCGTTCCAATTCCAGGAGCTCCTGAAATGAAAACGATGTTTTACGTTTTAAGGAAAATAGATACATTAATAGCCTCTGTTACGTAGCGATGGAACAGTTAAGGTTCCGGGGCAGGGGAGCTATTGTGTTCTTGCAAAGATGCATTGTTTCGCTAACGTCTATGTAATATTTTCGCCGAATTTGATACATTTTATATCGGTGCAAGGCTGGGTAATAATTATTACTATTATTTATTTGCTTGAATACAACATTTTTACGTTAAGGTGTTACAGGCATGTATCCAGCCGCACAGTTAATGTGTGCGTTAATAAATCATAATGAATGGCATGGTCGCTGCAGCATGGCTCGCTGCGCCAGCTGCTCCAGCCGCGAGCACTCCGCCACGCCGCGCTCCACTGACTGACGAACACACAGAACGTGGCGCGCGTTACCTGGTCGCGGTGTCGCTGCAGCATGGCTCGCTGCGCCAGCTGCTCCAGCCGCGAGCACTCCGCCACGCCGCGCTCCACTGACTGACGAACACACAGAACGTGGCGCGCGTTACCTGGTCGCGGTGTCGCTGCAGCATGGCTCGCTGCGCCAGCTGCTCCAGCCGCGAGCACTCCGCCACGCCGCGCTCCACTGACTGACGAACACACAGAACGTGGCGCGCGTTACCTGGTCGCGGTGTCGCTGCAGCATGGCTCGCTGCGCCAGCTGCTCCAGCCGCGAGCACTCCGCCACGCCGCGCTCCACTGACTGACGAACACACAGAACGTGGCGCGCGTTACCTGGTCGCGGTGTCGCTGCAGCATGGCTCGCTGCGCCAGCTGCTACAGCCGCGAACACTCCGCCACGCCGCGCTCCACTGACTGACGAACACACAGAACGTGGCGCGCGTTACCTGGTCGCGGTGTCGCTGCAGCATGGCTCGCTGCGCCAGCTGCTCCAGCCGCGAGCACTCCGCCACGCCGCGCTCCACTGACTGACGAACACACAGAACGTGGCGCGCGTTACCTGGTCGCGGTGTCGCTGCAGCATGGCTCGCTGCGCCAGCTGCTCCAGCCGCGAGCACTCCGCCACGCCGCGCTCCACTGACTGACGAACACACAGAACGTGGCGCGCGTTACCTGGTCGCGGTGTCGCTGCAGCATGGCTCGCTGCGCCAGCTGCTCCAGCCGCGAGCACTCCGCCACGCCGCGCTCCACTGACTGACGAACACACAGAACGTGGCGCGCGTTACCTGGTCGCGGTGTCGCTGCAGCATGGCTCGCTGCGCCAGCTGCTCCAGCCGCGAGCACTCCGCCACGCCGCGCTCCACTGACTGACGAACACACAGAACGTGGCGCGCGTTACCTGGTCGCGGTGTCGCTGCAGCATGGCTCGCTGCGCCAGCTGCTCCAGCCGCGAGCACTCCGCCACGCCGCGCTCCACTGACTGACGAACACACAGAACGTGGCGCGCGTTACCTGGTCGCGGTGTCGCTGCAGCATGGCTCGCTGCGCCAGCTGCTCCAGCCGCGAGCACTCCGCCACGCCGCGCTCCACTGACTGACGAACACACAGAACGTGGCGCGCGTTACCTGGTCGCGGTGTCGCTGCAGCATGGCTCGCTGCGCCAGCTGCTCCAGCCGCGAGCACTCCGCCACGCCGCGCTCCACTGACTGACGAACACACAGAACGTGGCGCGCGTTACCTGGTCGCGGTGTCGCTGCAGCATGGCTCGCTGCGCCAGCTGCTCCAGCCGCGAGCACTCCGCCACGCCGCGCTCCACTGACTGACGAACACACAGAACGTGGCGCGCGTTACCTGGTCGCGGTGTCGCTGCAGCATGGCTCGCTGCGCCAGCTGCTCCAGCCGCGAGCACTCCGCCACGCCGCGCTCCACTGACTGACGAACACACAGAACGTGGCGCGCGTTACCTGGTCGCGGTGTCGCTGCAGCATGGCTCGCTGCGCCAGCTGCTCCAGCCGCGAGCACTCCGCCACGCCGCGCTCCACTGACTGACGAACACACAGAACGTGGCGCGCGTTACCTGGTCGCGGTGTCGCTGCAGCATGGCTCGCTGCGCCTCGTGCGCTCGCGCGAGCTGCTCGCGGCGCCGCGCGTACGCCTGCTCCAGCCGCGAGCACTCCGCTACGCCGCGCTCCACTGACTGACGAACACATGGAACAACACATTTAACAATTACTAGCATATAGGATGAAGTATTGATTATTGTTAACCAAAAATTGTTTGCCACTAATACATATATTCTTCGGATTCTTCCCCGTAGAAATACCATTCCGACCCGGTGGTAGTAAAAATGACGATTTGAAAATGATGTTATAAGTCTATTCGAATAACAAACATTTTGAAAACATTAATGTAATCCGTTTTATGAACCCGTCGGTAGTTTTTAAGATTGCCGTGAGCATACATGCAGACAGACAGACGTGGCGGGGGACTTTGTTTTATATATGTGTATATATATTTGACAGTGAGACGTTTCGTATGGCTAAATAACGTTTGTCGGAGTTTTCCTGCAATTGTACGATTACTTTATTGTTATCTTTTATGCTACTAGCTGTTCCCCGATGTTTTTATTATATTTTAGAGGTTTAGCTTTTTTGGTACGGAACCCTAAGACTTTTTCAAAAATCAAAGTAGCCTGTAAATATGCTCTGAAATATATGCTGTTCTCCAGTGAAACTCCCAGCCGTTTCATAGACTACCCGCAACAAAGACACTTGTTTTTTTTTAATTGTTTGGGAGAGGGCAAAATTTTGCAATCCCATGGCGAAAATCAAGAAAACCAAGTAAGATAATTTAGCCAACAAAGATCCCAATCACTCAGCAATATAACAGCCGATTCTGACCCAACAACCGGATTAATTATAGATTTAGAGAGTGAATGTAAAGATTTTGAAACAGATGCAGACCAAGGTGAATGGAGAGAGGTGATAAGAAGCAAGAGACAACTCAATAGCCCAGAACTCAACAAAAACTTAAAACAACCAAAAATGAAACTGGCTAGGGTCCTCAATAACCACTACAAATCGTTTTTCTTAACTTGAAACTTTAGATAACCGATCTCAAAATATGACCCTAAAGGAAGAAACCAAACCTCCTCCTGTAGATGGAGTGACTAACATACAGTCGTTATCTAAACTCCTAAATGACTCTACGGGGTGATCAGGTTAAAATACAGCCCATGACAGTAGGAGCATACTCTTTTATTATTAAGAAAATAAAGAAAAGTGACACACAATTCCACACTTTTAAGCCAAAACAAGAAAGAAGCTTTAGCTTAAAAATATGCATGGGTTGTTACATATAAATTTTATTGAATTATTTTTAGTCTAGCGTGGCTTTTTTTTGGCTGTATGACGAGACACTCTTTGCCGCTTGTTAATTAAAACCTTCGTTACGTCACTTTGTGGCGTCCGGGGGAGCTAACAAAAGCCGGCTGCGCTGGAGTGTTGGTTCCATTTGCTGACACACCCCATTCAGCCGACACCATCTCCAAAAGGTAGTTATTAACCACTTTAACCTTTTAAATTGTGCTAGTGCTGTGAGTCAGTGCAGTGCCTAGTGTAATTCTTGCGATTTTCATCGTTTAGTTCAGTTTTGAAGGACAAGTGAGGTTATTCCCTAAGAGGAACCCCTGTCCAATTTTCTTTAGATCAAGCCTCCTGGTAATGCTTTTAAAAGCTGCGGGAGCTTGAGAGCTTGTGGTAAATATAGATTTTATGGGTTTTTTGTTTAGTGATAATACCTAACTTCTTATTTTGCCACCTCAACTATAAATATTTCTTTGCAAAACCTTTTTAACTTCATTCTAACACAGCCCAGGCTACTGTACGGCAAGTTACTTTCTCCTGAATTTATTACTAATTTACTGTTCATAGTATATCATTTCGTGTCACTCAATTAGTTATATAATAACTTCAGGAGGTCCTTGGTGAGGGTTCAGCTTCGGGTAGCATCGCAGACCTTCGACGACCTTTAACTTCTACTCGCAACCCGGGACTCTTACTTTTGGCGTGGCTCATCGTGTCTCCGACCATGTGCTCATCCTTTCATCTTGCTTTCTTCAGTTCCACGGTTCCCTGGACCAACCTCGCTCATGATATGGTTGGGAGTTTCTTATTGGGGCTTAACAGAGGTACATTTTTATTTTATCTAGGGTGGCGCCCTTTCATTTCTTTTTTTAAATAATAAATTTTAATTTTACAAATAGTTAATTTATAATTACACTGACATTTACTTAAGTTCTATTTTTTTAAATTGTTGTTTCAAAGTTGTGGCAGCACCAATTCTGGAAACCCACTTAAAAATTTTAAGAACAGGGTCTACTGACGTACTAGATCTGAAGGAGAGTATTGAAGAGCCATCCAAAAAGTAATCAACCATCTACCTCATTGTGCATTGACTTAAAACCAAGCGAAAACAATAAATAAATTTATAATATCAAGCAACTATTACACTGCCAAGTAACAGTCGAACCGCTTCGATCAAAACGCAACATCCCTTAGTGTGCCAACTGCCAAAGATATGGGCATCCAAAAAAAATCTGTTATCGATCACCCAGATGCATGAAATGTGCACTAAGCCGTCCATCCACAAGCTGCCCACGTAAAGAACGAAGTAGCGAGGTAAAATGCGTTTTATGTGATGGAAATCACTCAGCTAACTACAAGGGTTGCTCAGTATTTTAAGAAATACAAAAAACCATGTATCCCAAGTTGAGGACTATAATTTAAAAAACGAAAAAGTTTTACCACCGCAAATAGACCAATCTAAGGGGATACGGACTATGCATAATAAATATGATAATGTAGTAAAGTCTGACAAAAACAAAATAGTTACTCCAATCGTTGATAAAACTCCAAAACAACAAAATATTCAAAATTAAACCAACCCCAACCTTCTTTAAGACCTAAAGCAACTGCTACAGGTAATGATGCAGCAAATGATGTCACTCACAAACATGTTTAATGAATTCATGACAAAACTAGTACAAAATTCAATGGCCTTAAACTAGCTTTATGGAATGCTAATGGCCTGTCACACCATTTGGAAGAACTGATAGTTTTTCTGAATTCTAACAATGTAGATGTAATGTTAATAACAGAAACCCGGTTTACCTCCAGAAACCAAGCTCTACGAATTTTACTACACAAACCATCCAGATTGAACTGCACACGGTGGTACAGCCATATTGATAAAATCAAAAATAAAACATTATGTTTCAAACTCTTTTTGCGATTCTCCAATCCAGGCAACTAACGTAATTATCACTGACCATAAGGGTTCTTTTACCATAAACTCAGTTTATTGTCCTCCTAAACATCAAATCAAACAACCCTATTACATATCTTACCTGAAGAGTCTTGGCAAAAGATTTATAACAGGTGGAGATTATAACTCTAAACATTCTTAATGGGGTTAAAGGACAACGACTACTAAAGGTCCTAAAGCACTAAAGGTACTAAAGCTTCTTAGAGCAAGTCTTGGTTCAGACGTTGTATCCTGTGGTAGTCCGACTTATTGGCCGTCAGATATAAATAGACAACCGGATTTATTGGATTTCTACATCATAGGAGGTATTGGGAAAAACTACTTTCGATGCGTGCCTAGCTTGGAATTATCTTCAGACCATAGTCCTGTACTCTTAACCCTAAATGCAAAAATAACTCCAACGCAAGAACCTTGCTACCTGCACAACAAAAAAACAAACTGGGATTTCTTCAGAGAATGGATTTAAAACAATTTTCAAACGAAAATTCAGCTTAAACACCGAGAGGATATAGTTGAAGCAGTTGAAAACTTCAACAATATAATTCGAAGAGGAGCATTGTTATCTACTCCTCCAATAAAACCTAAAAATCCAACAACATGTTTCTCAGTCAAGATTGAGAAAAGGGTAGCCACAAAAAGAAAACTTCGCAAGACTTGGCAACAAACAAAATGCCCTTTGGTGGGAAAAAGGATACAATTTGAAAAAATTATTGAATGCTGAAAAGAAAGTAAACTTTGAAGGCTTACTTAAAAATCTGAATGCGACTGCTGCAAGTGATTACTCTCTATGGAAAGCGTCAAAAAAACGAAAACAACCAACGCTAAAAATTCCACCAATTCGTAAACCAGAAGGAGGATGGGCAAGGAATGATTTAGAGAAAGCAAACACATTTGCAAAACATCTCAAATCAGTCTTCATGCCTAACTGCTGTGAAAGTCCCTCAGGCTATGGCAAAGATCTTTTGGACAGAGCTTCATTCCTTGGTACCGATACTGTCGAAGCTATAAAAATAAGTAAGTGTGAACTTAAAAGAACTATTAGTGACAGAAACTCAAGGAATGCTTCAGGATACAACCTCGTAACGGGTGGAATACTCAGAGTTGCCTTTTTCCCAACTCAGTGGCAGGTCGCACAGGTAAAAATGATTCTAAAACCAGAAAAGAATCCTGACGGTCCAAAGTCATACAGACCAATTAGTTTGTTGCCCATTTTGTCGAAATTGTTTGAAACCATCTTCTTTGCAAAGCTTATGCCAATTGTCAAAACCAAAAAGTTTATACCTGACCACCAATTCAGATTTCAACAACAGCATAGTACTGTAAAATAGGTGCATAGGATTGTTGATCAAATAAATACCACCTTTGAAATGAAATAGTACTGCTCAGCCGCATTTCTAGATATCTCGCAAGCGTTTGATAAGGTGTGGCATGAGGGCCTTCTATACAAACTCAAACTTAACTTACCAGCACCATTCTATAACATCCTAAATTCTTACGTGAAGAGTCGCCAATTCTACGTTAAATGTGGTGAAGAAACTACAAAGCTGTCTGGAATCTATGCTGGCGTGCCCCAGGGTAGTGTACTGGGCCCAATACTGTATTTACTCTATAATTATGACCTACCAACGTCTGAAACAGCGGTTTTTGGTACTTTTGCTGATGACAATTTATGAGAATCCTCAACAGGCATCAAGCATCCTACAGCAAAATTTAAACGAAGTATCGACTTGGCTTAAAAAGTGGCGAATAAGGGCTAACGAAACAAAGTCTGTACATGTTACATTCACAATGAGACAAGAAACCTGTCCACAAGTAACCCTTAACGGAACTGAAGTCCCTCAAGCCGAAGATGTCAAGTATCTCGGTATGCACTTAGACAGGCGGCTCACTTGGAGACGCCACATACTGACGAAAAGAAAACAGCTTGAACTTCAGCTCAGTAAAATGTACTGGCTGCTTAACAGATCTTCTAAGCTCCAAATGAATAACCAAATTTTGCTTTTCAAAGCTATTATCAAGCCTATTTGGTCTTACGGCATTCAACTATGGGGTACAGCCTCTACCTCTAATATTGAAATAATACAGAGATTTCAATCTAAAGTGCTAAGAATGATAACTCAAGCCCCATGGTATGTCCCTAATGACATAATACACAAGGACCTTAGCATACGACCTATCATAGAGGAAATAAATCTGTCTACTGCAAATTATAAAGAGAGAAGAACCAACTGGCTGGTATTTTAATGCTAGAAAAAGCTCAGAGACGAAGACCCAATACGAAAAAATTTGCAAAGGACAACCTAAATTTAAACAACACCTAAATCCCCTGATATGGAAAGAAATTGACTTTAGTTCATTGTTGAATGAACTATACATTTGACCAATGAGACACAACACTTAGCTGAATGTCCTATATTGTGACAGATTGCTGTAA